>QVNW01002458.1:0-31014 GCA_014825475.1 Pseudomyrmex flavicornis
AGACGAAGGAAAAATTTCGAGCGAGATCAAAGCCGAGTTTTTGGAACCAACAGCCATCAGGCGAATGCATCAGGTGCGGCGCGAAAGCGAGAGAAAGAGAGAGAGAGAGAGATTATTAAGAGAGACAAGGACGTCGTGCCTGGGTCGTTTCGCGGTCGGGCAGACGAGCGCGAATCGTTAATTTCATTTACCGCGCACCGCAGATTCAGTTAACGTCGAGCTTGACGATCAAAATGATCGTCGATTCCCTCTTGACCGAGGACGCATCGAATTCCCGCACTCTCTCTCCGCCGACCCACTCTCTCTCTCGCTCTCTATCGGTTTTTCGCGTTTATCTTGTCCTCCCAGAAATATTCTTTCCATAGCTGATAAAGTGAACCGGTGAACGTGCAAATTTTGTCACTCAACGATATGAGTCACGATAATGATACCGTTAAAAACCGTTGCTTGTAAAGACATTTTTAACAGATTTTTTTTGTCATGAAAAAAATTTTCGATTAACGAAACTACATCGCATACTGTTCATTGCCTTATATCTGCACGTTAATAACGCATAATTCAAATCGTTATGACATAAAACTCAATACGACGTCGCTAATTTATATAGACGTGTAATATTATGTATGCTCGGCTTGTAGCGGACAAACGAGCTCATCAGCTCGAACGGTCTATCGCTCCAACTCCCGTGTATCCATGTCTCTCGTGCACACGCGATCTTCTCGCATCAACTGCGTCTCTCTTTGTTAAGCGGGGAAGTCCCGTTGTTTGCTCGCACATTTATTTTTCTTCTTACTCGTGCGCGAAACGCGATGCTTTCGGCAGGAATTACTATCCGTCGCTGTTTGCAGCGGAAAATATATCGCATCACTGTCGGACAAATATTTGTTTTAGTACGAAAGGAGGAAGGGAGGGGAAGAGGGCGCGCGCGTTCTCAGTTCTCTGCGCGCGACTGCAGGTGGTCGATACGATGGTCGACGGGGCGACTGCGATCGGGAAACTCGCTCCTGTGTGTACACGTATAACCGGGACTCAGAAATCATCCAGAAATCAACTGTCCCGCGCTGTTCTTGGATCGTGACGCAGTTCCCGAAATTCTCTTCATAATATTTGTGATAAATCCTCGCGCGCGCGAACACAACACACAATGCTGCTCCGTCACCAACATTTCTCGGTATTGTTTTTTCCGCGATATATTTTGAAATCGCGAAATAGCGGGAGTACTTTTCACAAAAGCGATAATCTCTTCGGCTAAGTCGCGATTTTTATAAGGAAATATTGAGTTTTTAAATAAAAATTACACATTGTCATGACGCGTCGCTTCGCCGATGCGTTTGTACAATCACACAGAAGAAAATCGATCTCTGGATTACGCATTTGAAAATCTTTTTCTACTTCCGTTAATATGAAAAAATTCGCTAATTGACCCTTGACCTCGGAAGGCAACTCGTTAATTTTTTATGCGCGCCGACGACGAGAGCTGGCGCCACCAAACCCTTACGGCAACCGTGAATCGGAGCGATTAAAAATTTATACACTTGTGTCGGAGACACGGAAGAGGAAGGGTTAAAAGACTCTGAAGTCATTGAATTTATAAACTTACCGCGCGTCTGGGAACAAAAATTAAGTTACGTTAAACTTTAAAGTATACAAAATATTTGTATGTGTACTATTTATAAAAATATCAATGCTTTATAATATTCTTATTTTTGTAGTAAAAATACTGCTTATTATTTCCAGCCGCTTTATTAATCAAAACAAAAATTTCATAAAATATATGAAAATATCAACGCGACGAAACACACACACACACACACTTTCTCTAATTTCAACCGTTTTCTCGATATGGCGAAAGTTTCGCAGGTTATTTCCAGAAAGTTCCATTCGCAGCTTGGTCATCTTCAGCAGCGGCCGTTCCAGCCGATACTAGAAGGATAATCCGGCAGTGGTCGCGCGCGCGCGATGTTTCGGAATATGGAGAGCCGGTGCACTCGCGGAAGAAGCGCCCGTACAGGAAATATTACGGACTCGTACGCTCTCGTGCGGCGGTAAACCTCGAGACGACGACCGGTTTCTGAAATCGGTTCGATTCTCGTTCCGCTCGGCTCGCGTTTCCAATTTTCCGTTGGCCCGCTCGCCGCCTCGTTCGTTCAGTTCGTACGTTCGTTCGTTCGTTCGTTCGTTCGTTCGTTCGTTCGTTCGTTCGTTCGTTCGTTCGTTCGTCGAGCAAGCGAAACTTCATTCAGCCGGTAGCTGCAATTTTGCAGCGCGCATCCTGCAAACAGGAATGCGGCGGTTCGATCCGCTCTTTCTCGTGACGGAGAGAGAAACAGAGAGTGAAAGAGCAAGAGAGAGAGAGAGAGACTTACGAGGGAAGCGAGTGCAAGACGAAGGAGGCTGTAGCAAGTAGTTAAGTACGAGCGAAGGGTAGTCAGGTTTAAGCGCCACCTGTGCTTGTCAATTAGGTTTACGCGTCTCTCGTTCCGACATTGTGCAGCCTGCCACTTTGCCTCCCCTTCGCTGTTAGTTATTCTCGCCCTCGATTCTCGCGCTCTCTCTCTCTCCCCGTTCTGCTCTCATCGCGCCGCTCGCTCCGCGCTGCTTCTCTTGCTCCCTTTCACTCTTCTCGCAATCCCCTTTTCCTACTGTCGAGGAAAGGGGTCTCTGCGCGAGAGAATCTCGTCTTCTCCTCCCTCGTTCAACAAACTTTACGATTCGCGTTTTCGCGATCGCGAAGCGTGCCGCCTGCGTTATGAATTACCGGCCGTAAACGTAAAAAACGTTTGCATCCACGTCGCGATGGCACGTATGAGAAGGTGGAGGTTACTACGGAGGGTTAAATTGGCCGCGTACGGCCGCGAGGGCACATTTCTTATATGAGCACTCGGAGGGAATACATTTCGCGGCTTTTACACGCGTGCGTAATGAATGTGACGCAAATGGGGAGATGTAGGTAATAACGCGAGATTAGCGCCAGGAAGAATAATTCTTATCTTAATGGACGACGCTCTACGCGCGCTGACTTTTTTTTTCGAAAAAAATGATACTATCCCGGCGCGCGCACGCACACACATAAAAGCCTCGTCTTCCGTTTTATTCCATTTGCGTGCGGAATATAAAAGGTGTTTTAGAGCTACATATTAAAAATCGCGATACAACAACGCGCGGTCTTTGTATCAAACGTTTTCGTCAATTCAAACGTTTCCCCGAGGCACGATAAGATATCTCGGCACGATACAATTCCACATATTCAGATCTTGACGATATACATTTGCCGAGAGACGTTACATTTTATTTTTCGACGACGACGCAGATTGAAACGTCACCGACGTAAGGTTTCGGGAGTAGAAAATACGGGTTATCGGGAGGGGTAATGTTGTTTTTTCTCGTTACACCGCACGATCGTAAGTCTCCCTCCCCTTCGTCGATTTTTTTCCTTTTTTTTCTTGCGGCACGCGATTGTAAAACGTGCTGTCCCGCCGAATCGCGAGATACGAGCCTTTTACGACGATGTAAGGAATCGCGCGCGCACCGCGATTTGCACGCGTGTTACATATAAACGTGCGTAAAATACGTACGCACGCGACGTGTGTCGGTGCGCGGACAACAACTGCAGACTCTCTGTGGAGGTACGCGCCTTCGAAAACGAATTTTTATCGTCGCCAAGAGCGCGCACACGAAACGCGGCGACGTCAAATTAAATTGCTCGGCGCGAACAATTGCTCGACGCATCCTCTGTTTCAAAATTGCGCGCGCGCGAGCTAGTAGCGAATGTATGTACGTCGCGAATGAACGCGTGAGAAATCAATTGTCGGCCGCGCTGAGAATTAGAAGACGACGAGATTGAATTCGCAATTTTCGACGCGAAATCTTTGTAATTTTATAATAGAGGTAAAACTTGCAAATTGAAAATATAAAAAAAAAAAACAAAAAAGGATCAAAGATTGTGTGATTGATAAAAATTGCTTTTTCTTTTTTTGGGAAAAACTTATTTCCGGAAAAATATTTTCTTCTTACCTTCCTCTCAAAAAATTTCTCGAAAACTACCTCGCGTTTTTCCCACAAGAGACCCGTCGGCATCAATTCCGCAAATCGGGAAGATATATCGTCGATTGTGGAATCTCCGCTCTTTTCGTTGCGCGTTCTCGCACGCGTGCATAATATCGCCGCGCATTGTGCGTGCGGCAATATAATGGTGGCCGCGTCACGTTCGAAAAGCTCTCTCTCGGGCCGAGAGAGAGAGAGAGAGAGAGAGTGTATCTGGTCGCGTGTATGGTCCGTCTGGGTATCCGGAAAAATGCACTCAGAGATATTGCGCCGACACGAAAGTAGCGCTTTGGCCAAAACCCGCCTCTCTCGGCTGAGTGCACCGAATTGTTATTGCCGAACAATCGATTTCTGATTTCGCCATAGCCGAAAGTCCTTCTTGGAGAACACGATTTCTCGTCGCCTCGGTTTGTTCCACCTTCCTTTCCCTCCACATCCTCTCAATTTTGCTCTTCTTTATCCCTCTTGTTAATTTCGCGTCGATATTGCACTCCTTTATTCCAGCTATTTTGTCTTTTTTTCTCTTTTTCTTTTTGTCTTTCTTCCTATCTCTTTCTGTTTCTCACGCTAAAGTTATCAATAAAACGAGACAAATCCGCGGCTCACGCTCCGAATAAAATTGATTTGCCGTCGTGTTTTCGCTGCCTCGATTGTGTTCGTGAATAATGCGCGGGACCGCGCAACAATTTTCATTCACCAGTCGTCGATCGTGAAAGAAACGGGGTGAGAGACACAAACGGCAAACTTGTTTAGAATCCGCGCCGTTAAGATATACAAAGACTTCTTCCCCTCCTTCCCCGAACATGAAAAAGCCCGCGCACTTCCTTACGCCGCGGCAACCTTAAAATAATCGCTAATAGCTTTGACTTGAGAAATTACGAAATGATTAATAGATCCGCGTTCATTGGGGAAAGTAGTTTACTTTATGAAGTACAAATTGTAACTGCCGACGTCGAGATGGTCGAGAATAATTAAGTGGAAATAATTAATTAATTAATTAACCAGCACTAGCGCGTCTTTAATTATATCTCGCGCGTTGTTCTTATATATATTTCGCTAATATTATTATACTGGACTTTTTTCTTCTTTGCTGCAGCACATTAACGTTTTTTAATGTGAAATATAATTATTGAATTTCGTCGTGTGTATAAAAAAAAATCAGCGTATTGAGATTGAACTAAAAAAAAAAAAAAAAAAAAAAAAAAAAAAATGAGTTAAATTACGTGTTAACAATCATATAAACTTCCGTCGAGTAGAGATTAATCCATAGAGAGTAATCCACGGATTGCTCGTGTATTATCCTGCGAAATCGCTGCAACATAAAAAACACGATTTTACACGATTACGCGCTGATACGGTTTATCGCGCGCACGCGCGCGTTAAAGTGTAGATATTAGATATTTTCTGAATCGGAAATAGCAGTACGCGGCGCGGTGCCTCGCAGCAGCAGCGCATAAACGGATCGCGTGCCTACGAAACATTTTCGCCAACAAATTACTTCATGTTTACTGCATTCCGCCCCGCGCGCGAGCGAGAGAAGTAAATAAATTGATCACTTATTTGTCGGCGATGCCGTACTACAATATAAGTGATGTTAAACACAGTATCGTATTACTTGCTCGCGCGCGCGGCTTGATGCATTGAGGGAGTTGTAAGCCGTTTATCTCCAAAAAGCGAGGTAAGAGAATAAAATGGAAATACTCGAGCGCCAAAAGAGTCGAGGAACGAGAAAGTAGGAGAATGGTAGCGGAGACAGACCGAGCGCAATTTTAAGGGGAGTTGCTCTGCCGTTGATCAGACTATCTGCCACATAATCGCGCCATTATGAACTGTTTTGCATTCATCTTTCTGACAAGACACAATTTCTCATTTCTCTATCTTTATTTTTAAATAAAATCAATATAAAAAATGCAGACTATTATTTTTTTTTTGTAGAACATCCACAATTGACGTGTCTTGATTTTTTTTCGTAAATGAATCTTATTTTACAAAAATTACGGACATGAAGTAAATGATATGTATTATTTATGAGGCAATATTTGTCTGGATATATTTAATATCAAAAAAAAAAAAGATTAACACACGTATCCCACATCTGAGGAAAAAAGCAAGAATAAAATTTGGTGGATATGTTAAGCGGGAATAATAACTAGCAGCAGTTAGCGACTTCCGTTTGCGACCGCGTTTCCCTTTATCTCGTTCTGCAAACTATTAATGACGACACTCCTGCGTTGTTTGCGCGGAGTGCGTGGTTTGTTCGTTAAACCCGAGCTCCGTAACGAGTGAACGTCAAAATGTGCGGTCTCTCCTTTTGAAAGAGAGGCAGACGAATGCTCGCAAACACGAGAGCGCATTATCGCGTTGGATCTCGCGCGCGCGATTTTTGCATAAATGGATTTAACGATCGCTAGATGGCAAATGTTCTTCCAAAAGAAATATATATATATCCTGGACACACCGACGAAATATTAATTCAATTCTTTTTACACGGATAAGCGACAACCGTGGATGGAATTTTTTTATTTAAACGGTTTTGCGCACAACGGTTTTGACAAAAGCTCTAAGCTTGTTTTTTCCCCGTTTACTGCGAAATAAAAGTGTGTTTTAGTTGTTTTATTATCATTATTATTATTATTTTTTTTTTATTTAAGTTACATCACATCGAATTCACAGACACGCCCGGGGTAAATTATTTTTCAAACATGCTAAACCGCGTAAGCTCGCGCAATAGATTAATTGAATTTTTGAAATAAAAGGATCGTTATATTTATTTTTTTTTGTGCGCAAGTTTTATTACCCGTACGTATAACTGTGCTGGTTCAACTTTTCATTTGTTTCCTTTGTGGATATGACTAGCAATTATATAGAAGATTGTCACTGAAAACTATTTGTGCGCGTTAAAAACTCTATAAAAACATTTTTATTTTACTGGCAAATCTGATTTTTTTTTAATTCGATACAGATATGGGATATCGAGAATTTTACGGAGCCGTGTGTTTGATGCGTGCGTAATTCGGCGCAGAAATTTTGCTATAATTCAATTTTTCCGATTGTTAAAAAAGCAACGTCAATTGTTACGAAGTCAGACCGTTGTATGTATTTTCGCTTAAATGAGATTTATTTTTTTTATTACGAAGAAAGCTGAGCTGAGTTTTTTTTTGCTCATGTTACGTGCTGAAGGCGAAAAATTATTTGTCGCGACGTTAATAAAATGTGACGTTAAAAAACTTTCGAGACATATATAAATGTTCACAAATGCTTAAATCGCTTGAAACAATTTTACACACACATTCGTAAAATGTTGCATTTTACAGAATATTCTGTGTGTGACAAAGTATCGATTTTCTTTATTATCGCGAAATATCGTATTATAAAAATTTCACAAGTTACCACGATCCGTTTAATCTCAGCCGTTTTACCACACTCGTTTAACGGTTGTTGCAAACGTGTCGTCGGAAATCCTCGTCGAACGGAGGGAGGAAGGTGGGAAACGCATCGGGCGTCGTTGACGTTGTTCGCGTCAGATACTATCGGTATCGAACTCGATTTCGCGCGAGTATAAATCTCGGAGTCTACGACAAGGTGTATCGTGCCTTTCCGAGAACGGCACGAGAGGTTACACGAAGGGAAAAGGGAAGAGAAGGCCTCCTCTCTTCGCGGCGGTTGCGGCGTCGAGACGTCGAGGGGACGAGCGCGGGGGTTGCCAGAGGCTGCTTTCGAGAACGACGTGCACGAATATAGGTGGCAGGTACGTGTTGTCCTGGACGGCCAACCAACCCCTCGAGTTGCACTCGACTGATTTACTACTCCTCGTCTTCTCTCGATTGCCGGTATCGGATTCGCTGAAGGTCCGGTCGAGGGTGCCAATCGAAAGTTGTATTAAAACGACGACGCGCGCACTCTCCGGGATATTCTTCTTCCGCTGTCAGCTGTCATACTCTCTTTGGCTGAATCGATAGTAGAATGATGCGAGAAGGGGCGTCGTCCTCGTTCGCGAAAAAAATAATATACGCTCGCCCCAATAATAAGACTAACCTTGTCAATGTATGTATAGCTCGCGCTTACTGACGACGTCAGTGTTGACGTCACATAGTGACAATCAATTTATCAATTTATCAAAATTGAAGATTACATTCTTCTTCTTCCCAAAATGTGTTATGAAAAAATATGTCAATTTATATACGCATTAAAATATCACTCGTAAAAAATTAACGGAAACAAAAACAAGCTGTAAAACATCGAGAGAAATGTAAAACGGAATCCGTTTACAGTACGCTGCGAACCCGAACAACTTTCGCGGTAAAACACGCGCGGCGTGTCTGCACCACTTTTCGCTTCTCGCCGCGGTGTTTACAATTTCGCGGTGTACCGATCGCGATTTTGCATACTTTCCACGCGAGCCGCGCGCTCGACTTTCTCCGCAAAATGCGATCCGCGAAGTGCACGTATAACACCAACGGCAAGATGCGAGATAAGAACGACAAAGCGCTTCAAGCGGCACGAGATTGTCGCCCGTGACGGTTGGGTCTCTTTCACTCTTACCGCGCCACCTCCGCAATTTTAAGGCCCGTACCGTCGCCGCCGAGTTTTCCACTTTCTCAAGTTTTTCTTCCTCAACTTAGACCTCTCCGTCCGTGCCTGACGTTGTACTTTCTTTTATCACTCGACGCGGAAACGCGAGCGGATGGACTCCGTAAAAACTGTTATCGTCTGCGATGGGGTCGGGGGAACATCAAAAATCTTCCGCGCGCGAGCGAAATGTCAAAGTAAAAAAAAAAAACACACACACACACAGAAGGAATACAGAAAAGCTGCTTCACCTAAGGCAAAAGCCTAAGCCTCTTCTTTATTTGGAAAAGACAGAGAGAAAGTTTTCCCTCGCGAGGAATTAAAATCGATCTCGTCCGGGATTCTACGTGGTGGAAATTTATAGCGTCGACATTATGCCGCTCTTCAATTTTCAACGCTACGCCGCTGATCATCTCCTTGCCTAGTCGCGATTTCCAGTCGTTGTCGTCGCCGTTCGGACGACGGCTATGAAAAATGCGTGCCCCACGGAAATTCTGATTCCTGGCAAAATTTATACGGCGGCCACACAGGAATTCGCGCTGATCGGCTTTAAAGCAGGTAAGCCCTTCTCGGGTGAGCTTGTAAGCTAATCCCAAAGGTCCGGGATTTTCCCGCGGGCGAGTTATCCGCCCGTCCCGAGTTTTCGCGCGGCCGAAAATATACGCGCCTCGAAGTAGCGACGACGCTGCGGGGTGCGTATCGCGCGCGCGCGCGCGCAAACGACGTCGCGAGCGGCAAATGGAACAAAGTTGTCGAAGTCCAAAAAGAAACGATGTGAGGGAAGCTCGGAACCAGGAATATTCCCGATAAATCTCTCCCGCGAGCCATCTTTTATTTCGCCGGTGTATTTTTACATCGAGGCGGAGATAGCCCCGACGGCTGTTTCGTACAAATTATATATATAAGTGGTACATCTCTCACACGCGGAAAACACACCATATTCGATACGCGAACAACTGAAATAATATTTGCATTCGTTACAGCGCAATGCCTTTTCTCTCTCGAACATATTTTATCGCGTTCTTGCGATCCCGTCTGGCTACTTCACGTCTCACTCGTTAGAAAATTTCAATATTAGTCCAATCCGACATTATCAACATTACTTACTTTTTTTCCCGTCGAGCTGCCATGCTGAACAGTTTTAGCAAGCTTTTTTTCTTAATTGAAGAATCATAGTGCATTTTTTTTAGTAAATCTACAAAAAACATAATTTACATATGTTATTTTTTTTTTAACAAAAAGTAAAAACGCAGACGTGAAATATGTTCGGATTCAATTTATTCCAAAAGATTGATCTGAAAAAAACGTCCACGCAGCAGCGGAGAGCTTTCAACATTTCGCTCGTGCGCTCGCTTTAAAAGAAAGAAATGGTTGAAACAAAGCTTAAAAAATAACCGAGATGCTGGGGTTTTTTTAACTAGCGAGCGACGTTTGAAAGCGTAACCTTGCTACGGTCAGGGATTTCCATGTCCCAACAAGCGAAATTAAATCATTGTCGGTCCGTTTAAGGTTCCGAGATTTACGAAGACACGAGCGCAATAACAGGTGTACGTGTGAAGGGGTGAAAAAGAGTCGCGCGAGCGCGAGCTGCGATTCGTCGTTAAAAATTCGCGCGTTCTCCATGACAAACGACAGCCGATCCTTATCGAAGCGTGTACTGCGGCTCAGCTATTAACGACTGCCCGCAAAAAGTCGCAATCTGAGGTCGAAGACAAATCGCTTTCGCGTTTTTCCGCACTCGCGATCTTTACCCCGTGATCTAACGTCGTTTGTTCCGTGGTTTTACGATCGCGCGCGTCTGCATTTCGCGCGAGTGTTAAAAGAAAAGAGGCAAAGAGCCGTCAAAGATATGGACACTTAATGGCCGTGTTGCGCAACGAAACAAAAGCTTGTCGCGGAGAATTGAAAATAAATTCTCTCTCGATTATAAAGATTACTTTTTTCTCTCTTTCTTTCTCTCTCTCTCTCTCTCTCTCTCTCAACATTATTTCTGTAAAGAAACTCTTTGCAAAAATACATTTGAAAAAATGGAGAAAAATGAACGGAAGTGGATTGATATTAATCAATTTTATTATTTCAATTTTTGTAATTTGAATCGTAATTACATTGCAGTGAAAAATGAACTTTTATGTTAGAGAATATTAAAGTATCCATTTCGGTTAAAATTTAAGTCGTTTTTTCCAAGCAACGGAATTAAAATGATTTTAGCATCGAATTAAAGAGAAGATTTTACTTGAGAGAATATCACAATCTGTGTATGTATGTGTGTATGTGTGTGTGTGTGTGTGTGATATTGAGTGCCAATATCGTCACTGATGTCAAGACGCTTTTGAACTCAGAGACATTCGCGCGACATATCCGCGCGCGCGTAGCGTGTTCTGAATGTCCTACACGATCCATATATATATATATATAATCTTGCAGCGGAGACGAGCAAAGAGACGTTCCGACAAGCCGAAATATCGTGCCACGTTGCGGCGACGCCGAATTAGAATTCGAGCGTAGTCGCGACCCCACTCGCTCGACTCCCACGGGGGTCGGCACAGGTCACGGTTCTATGTCGGCCGGGTCGGACGTCGTATAAAATTCTTTCGCGATCCTTCCTGCGAGGGAAAACATCCGCGCGGCGGATGATCTTACGGAGAGGACTCGTAAATAAATCGCGGCTTACGCGCGTGTCAAGCCGAGGAGCGCGCGCACGTGTCTGCTCTCGTAAACGAGCTTCGCAACGATCGTGTCGCGATACGTGCACACGTATAGCATTTTCTTCGCGATTCAAATGCGCGCGATAAAGATAATTATTTGTTTCTCTGCGCAAATCCGCGTTATCTTACATCTCTTTCGCAGCTCCTTTCTCCCCAACTTCCTCATCGATCACACGTCCGTATACAATCGCCGAAACACAACTTCGACTTTGCCCAAGACAAATCGCAATTTGTTTATGTTTCGGAGACTAGGACAGAGTTCTCCGCGCGCGCGTTTCGGTCGTCGCCAAGATTTACCGCTGCGGTCCCGATTCTGCGGATATCAAAAGCAATTCTGTGGTTTATCTCTGTCTCTCTCTTGCTCTTTCTCTCTTCTCCTCCCTCTTTTCTTCAACCCCGCTGTGTCGATCTCCCCCTCGTCGTTCTTTCTCTCGCCCTGTCTCTCCCGCGCGTCGTCTCCTCCATCGCGCTTTCGCTCTCAGGGTAATCTCCAAGAACTTCTGGAGATGGATCGTCCCGCGGGATGGAAACCGAGGACCGACTTTACTCGCGGCATTTACGCAAACAACCGGAGAAACTACGTTTCCGCCGGTCCGCATCACGGCTCTTCGGCTCACAATCAGCGAGAGAAATAATACTTGGAACAGTCACGACTCTCTCTCTCTCTCACTCTCTCTCTTTCCTCGGCGACGAAAGCGCGCTGTTGTCTCTCGAGCTGGTCAAATGATATACTCGACCACTTAATGACGAGATAATGGCAAAAGCGACTACCGAGAGAATGTTTAAAATGATTTTTTCTATCATATAAGTTTGATTTTTTTACAATACAATTTACGCGTTACGCGAATTGTCTTTCGAAACTCTCGCAGATAACAAACTTTCCTCTGCCTTGTTAAAAAGGTACGAAAAAATCTCGAGAATTGCAATCGGCAATTGTTCACCTCGTAATCCTCCGAGTTCCAAATATTTGCGCCATTTTTTTACGAGAGAAATGAAAGTAATGTTTGTGAGCTTACTCGGAGTATTTTCTTTGGACGCTGTTTCGTCAATAGAAACTGGGTGAATGCCACGGGATTCTACGGCAAACCTTCCCCTTCTCCGTCGTCGTGGTATTTCATTAATGTTCTTGAAGAAAATCGATAAGTTGAAGCACTCGTGAATTTTAAATTCGTTTTACTAGCTGCTGCATTGCTTACGGATAAATCCGAGAGACGAGGGGAGAGAGAAATGTGTATATTCGCACTATCAAATCCGTCAATATAAATTTATTTAACCGCGTAAAAACCGTCGCCGCGAGAATTTCACAAGCCACTTCAAGAAACTCAAGCATTCAATCATTCGATAATCCGATAAAAATATTGTTATTGTAAATTGAGAAAAATACGAAGAGTGTTGTTGTGTTATTTTTTGTTTCTCTCTTTGCAGTTTGGATAAAATTATCTGCTCTTTGTTGTTTGTTGTAGTCCGCAAAATTTTCTCGCTCTAAATCAAGTTTTTCCGCCCATCCAAGATAATTTCGCGTAATCTCTGTCTTATACGAAACAAAATATACCATGATTTCGAGAGACGCCGCGAAAAGTGTCACGGGACGGGAATAAGACGCGAGGTCTAAGAGGGAAGACACCTGCCGAGAGTATCTCGGGGCAAGGAATAAGGGTCGTCGTAGTCGTCGAGGCGTCAAAGCCATGCCGCCCGGGCGGAGTTCGCTCGTCGGTCGCGCGAAAAGTCCGGTCACGTTCGCGGGTTCTCGGGGTGAGACACGGGGGTACACACCTTAACCTTTGCTTTTCCCTTCACACCATCGTCCTCAAAGACCCTTTGCTGAGGGCTCGACTGCGGCTTTGGACGAGTTATCCTCTCCACTACTCTTTCTCTCTCTCTCTCTCTCTCTCTTCTTTCTTTCTCCTTCGGTCGAGATGTAGACGTAACGTGCGGAGAGTTGTCGTAGACTCCGAGCGCGAAGCCCGAAGCGCGATTGCCTTCGCGCGTTTCCGCCGCTCGCCGAGGCGAGCGACTTTGCCGAGCGTTAAGTTCAGGTGCGATAACCTCTCCTCTCACCTATCTGCACGCGCACCGGCAAGAGATGCTTCCCCGCCGAGTGATAAAGAACACGTGTGCCCCGAGGATCAAAGAGCTAACTGATTGAACTTGAGTCGCGAACACCGACCCGCCAACCGCGACGACACGCGAAATTAGTTCACGATGCGGGAGGAGCGAAAGAGCTCGGCCGCGAATCGCTAATCTGATCGGACGTCACTTGTGCCTGTACATTATCACAGAACACGTAGAAGTTGTACGGTATGTATTTTTGATATGTAAGTCCGGATGATTTCCGGTGACCGAGCGTGTAATTAAATATAATATCGAAAATCGATTGGACTATATCGAATTTAAGTACCAATTTATTATTAATAATGTTTTTATTATTAATATATTTTTAATCATTCACGCTCACATAATCAATTTAGAGTTTTTTTTTTCCAATTCTAAAATAGACGACGTAAAAGTTTCTGCTACTTAATTAAACAAAAACCGATTAATAACCGAATTTAAGTATCAACTGTTATTTATAGTTTTTTTTTATTAATTCACGCTTACTCGATTTAAAGTTGTTTTAATTTTAAAATAGACAAAGTAAACGATTTCTGTATTTAATTTAATCATGTAACTTGACATCGCGAATATTCATATCCGGTAAGATTGATTTTGACTCTTAAAAGCGTTCCGCTTTTGACAAGAAAACCGATACAATTTCCCACGCGCGAAATGAGTCAAATTTAATTGTCGCGTGCAAAAATGCATCTTCTTCATTTTTTGCACGAGCTGACGATCAAAACAAATTAAAAAAAAAAAAAAAAAAAAAAAAAACGCGCGTGCGCGCATGCGGTCGCTTGTTCGGCCGGTTATTTAGTGCCGCGATTCGGTCGCGTTATTCGAAACGGACACCCTCCGTTTGTTTAGCATTTTACAACCGAGCGACGGTTGCACGCGGCACGACCGCAAACGCGCATGCATATATGCGGATATACCGAATTTTAGAGCTGCTTTTTCCCCGCCGTCCTCATTTAGCCCGCTCGTGAAAGCGATCGCGGCTAACGAGCGCGCCGATGAGGCCGCCGCCGGTTCGGTAATTAAGTATCTCGGAAAACACCGGGTCTTTTTTTTGTAAATTCGGAAATTGTTCTGTCCGATCGGTTCGATTACTTCGACCGATGATGCACAACTTCGAAAAATAGGTTAAAAAATATCCAACCTACATTCTCACCGAGATTCTTCTTCGGTCGATTCTAAAATTGCTCGGTCGAATCTAAAATTACTCCCGAGCTGAATTTTCGTTTGACGTTTACAAAGTGGATATAAAAATATCCTTTCTCTTTCTCTCTTTCTTTTTTTCGCGTCAGAACTCTAAATTTTTTATGGAATCTATTAACTGACATTACACACGTACGTCGATGTGCGAACTCGTTATTTTATTGGATCTCGCATGCGCCAATCGGCGTGACAATAATTCAGCACGGGTTGTCGGGAATTAAAACAACGTGATACGTTGCGCGCCATTTATTCTTGTTTTCGTCCATTTACGCGGCCGCACGCGCATTTTATCGGTATTTGTATTAATTATATTGTTCCGTATTATTAGTCGTTACACGAACTCGATGTTCGGACCCGTGTTACATACGTCTCTTAAATTCATTAACCTTTAGAGGACGGGGGTGGTCGAAATATCGACCACCTACCAGGTTGGGAACTTGTACCGACTAATCCGATAAAATTATACTAAAGGTTAACATGCGCGCGAAAAATATATATGTACACAGGAAATATTCTTTATCCTCACTTTTATTTAACACATTTGTTTATTTCTGTTCGCCGAATGGAATGCATAAAATTATTATAAATATATGACACGACACAACGTTCGTTCGTAACGAGATTCTGTCGGGAACCAGAATAGTAGGTTTGACACGGTCTCTGACATTACTTTAATTAGCCCATTGTATCAGACGGAACAACGAAATGCTGTTCGACTTTAATTTGATCATCTGTTTTTGGCGCGCGTATAAATTCGTTTGTCGATTGATGAGAGAAATTCAAAGAAAGAGGATTTCAAGGATTCGAGAGTTGAAGCGCGAAACGAAAGTTTCATAGAAATGTTATAGACGTTTCACATCGATGTATTGTGTGTATCTCTGCGTTATTGTGCCGCGAATTAAGAAACGTCGCAATGACCGACATTCCGCCCGGCGGCGCTAAACTTAGAAATGCACTTAAGCGAATCAATAAACAAGTTTCGAACTTTGCGAATCTTCTCGCTCAACCTTTTCGCCGCTCCCGACAACGACGACGACGACGACGACGACGACGACGACGCTTGAATGCGAAGTTTACTCGCATCGAACTTATTGTTGGGAGCCGGTAATACTCGGAGGATATTTTCATTGTAGCTTTCCCATTCACACAGGTGAACTTTGAGTGATAAAAAAACTTTGCTTATTAAAAAGTACTGTGTTCGTTGTACACAATTTTATTATTTTGTTAAAATTATTTTTCAAA
Source organism: Pseudomyrmex flavicornis (assembly GCA_014825475.1). Lineage (NCBI taxonomy): Eukaryota > Metazoa > Arthropoda > Insecta > Hymenoptera > Formicidae > Pseudomyrmex > Pseudomyrmex flavicornis. The sequence goes on from QVNW01002458.1 coordinate 15,873, forward strand.
TTGTGTCATCGTTAGACGGAATTATTTATTTTTCTCTTGCTTTGTTTCTCTCGTGCGCGTGTATATATAAATGTTCTTCGATATTCAAAATCACGCACGTGTGCTTTCTCCGTGTATATATACTGCTTGTTCGCTCTTCGAGAATTTTCAAGATATAATAAACAATAAATTTTGCCAACAAATAACAATGGAGAGAGGAAGTTTTGCAAAACTTGTAAGTACATGTATATTAAAATAAGCGCAATATATATGAGGAGAATTAACTAAGTCATGATCTACACGCACACACACACACATAACCCTCATCTCATTTCTCTTCTTAAAATTCATGAATTTTTCGTAGAAATTCTCCAGTGCAAAATTACATTTTCCTTTGAAATCGGATTCCCTCGCGCATTTTGAAATTCACTACATGTAACTAGCGAGGTGAGCAGCTATCTTCGTAATATATGCGGCGGCGTGCGCGCGAGTTTGCCCGTGCGCGCGCTAAATTTTAAGTGTCACACCGTCGAAAGTAATCAATTTGACGTCGCGGCGCATCAACGCCGGCTATATCAGCGCGCGAGTGCGTGCGCGCGCGTGCCCCGATTTTCAATCATATATATAGGCGTGTGATACGCACAAAAAGCAACGCGACGGTAACATCCCTTTTCGTGACTGTGCAAACGCACATTGCATGCCCTCTGCCTCCGACCGACGTACGCTCGACAAACATCCGAATGCTCCCCGCGCGGTAAAAGAAATATCGGTGAAAGCATAATTCCCACTATGTTATTCCGGAAAAATCCAGCCGGCACCTTGCACAATGCAAAAACACGGGAATCTAGTTTCGCACGCTATCATTGCCGCACGCGATCTCGAACAAAAAAAAAAAAATATACATAGATAAAGCGAGTCGATCGGACGCAGTTTGCGATGCAAAGTATCCTCATCGAATCGTTCGCGTTTCGCGCGCTCGAAAATTATTTTTCCATCCGTCAATACGTCCATCGATACCAAATAATGTTCTTTTTTTTGTGTTCTCGATGTCTCACCAAGAATCAAATAACCTTAGAATTTCTCGACGAGAGCGATCTCCGCCGATTATTTTTCTTGTTTTAATATCACTTTCGTTCCACGGAGACATTTACTTGTGATTTAAAATTTATATACAGGTATATTTTCCGATTCAAATAAGACTTTCCAACAGCTTAAATTATCGTGCTTATGGACGAAGCGTTTAATAATTCGTTCGATTCTCGATAGCTTTTAAACTGGGATAACAATAACTTTCGACCGCGAGTTTCGATGTTTGTTGAATGAAAGAAAAAAAAAAAAAGTGAGCGCGCGTGACGACTTCGTCAAAAGATAAAGAAGAGAAGAGCCGACTCTCTCTCCAGCGTGAGCGATTACTGCCATCGGAAAAATTCGACCGGAAACACGATCGTCTGTCGTTTCCGCCACCATAAAGAGCGCAAGAGAGAAACGAGAAGGGAAGTTTACAGACAGAGAGAGGGAGAGAGAGAGTGTGAAGGGAGAAAGGATAGAAGCACGAATTGAGTTAGGACGGGAAAGGATGGACACGGTGGGAAACAATGAAAAAAAAAAAAAAAAAAAAAAAAAACGAGGAGATTGGCATTCACGGTTAGTGAAGCTCCGGTGGTCGCGAATGGAGAGCCGACCGGATGGGGTCAAGGGGTGCACGGGGACGGGAAAGTGCAGCTATCGGGCACGGTCGGTCAATTTAAACCGAAAATACAAAAAGTAAATTAGCCGGACAGAACGACCGTTCGGTGGTTTGCTCGCCGCACACTCCGCCGCGACGCGACTATTACAGAATGCGGCGTGCGACACACGATGCCTCCGCGCGGGGAGTAAAATATCGGCTCTGAATCGGTTCGCCGATCTTGATGATATGTAACTTTAACTGCGATGCAATGTGCATCTGTTTTTCCGACCGCGCCTTGTTCACATCTTTCCGCGCAAAATGTGAAGATGTTCTTTCGCTCGCAATGGAAAAAACAATGTATTTTTACTAGTATTTTTTTTTTTGTAGAAAAATATTCATCTTAGATTAATCAGAAATAAAATTTGTAAAATTAAAGAAAATACGAGAAAAGAAGCGAACTTTGAGGAAAGAAGCAAAAATTCACACTTCACGATATTCTAACAACTAATTATTCTCTATACTCCGTAAAGAGTTTGTGTCCGGTATGCTTAGCGCGAGATAGACGAAGCCGTGGAAGCCTGTTAATTCAGACATCGACAGATCGAGCGATCGAGATGAGGGCTTGCTCGAAGCGAATAGCCCGGCGGAGAAGAGACGGATAAACCTCGCCGACAGCTCGCCGAGACTTCCGGCGTCGAAGGAATGTTATTTAGCAGCTGTACGGTAGCTGTTATTGGCCATCGGACGATGATGGATCGATGGAATGTTTTCAATATTAAATTCGCCGTCGGATCTGCACAACGCGCTCGCGTCGCGGAAGCAAATATCTACGGGCGATACTTTTTTTTAAAGCAAATGTGCATACAAATGAGTGTCCCTGTAGCGCCCCGCGGCGTTATCAGGAACGAGAATGCAAACGAATGCGCGCGATTTCCACGATAACACGCGCTCGCTTTCAAATCACTCTGTATTCAGCTAATTATTGGGACGCGCGCAGAACGCCGCGCGTAAACTTACTATTTTGATCGCTCGTCGAAAGCGAAATATTGTTATATCACCTCGATCCGATCGTGCCTTCTGCTACGTATATACACGCGAATGCACAGATAGGCCACACACACCTAACCTTTTGATACCGACCGCGATTTTCTCTTTCCGCGACGATTTTCTCCGATGAAAAGACGGAGATAAAGAAAAAATAAGAGAGAAATGCTTATCGATATTTCAGAAATATGTACTTCGGAACACCAATAACTCGTAAGGAAACGGTATCTTCGTCTCACTGATAAAAGCCTCTATTGTTGCGCTCGCGAATTGCTTCCCTTCGGTCTTCGACGGACGATCGGATGATCTTGTCGGGCACTTCGTGAGAATGATTTCACTTTTGCGGCGTGGTGGAACAACGCGCGTTTAACGTCCAAATGAGGAGAACGCTCGCTCCTTATTTGCGCGGCGCTTGTACCGCGGTCGGGCATGATTAACAGTTATTCCGAGCGGTGTTTCCGCCGCGTCGGTTCGAGTGTAACAGCAACCGTATTAATGCACGAGGGAGGGAGAGGGACGCAGAGAAAATCCCGAATCTCTTGGAAGAAATTCTCGAGGGCCGAGAAGAAAAGACAATGCCTTCGTTTCTCTTTGTCGACGTCCAAGATCATTTCGCGAAAGATACGGAAACGAATGTCTGAGGTCGCGAGCAGAAGGATTTCGCGCGCGGCGAGCTCGTCTACGTTTAATTAAATTATTTAAGTAGCACCGCTACTATCTTCTATTCTCTCGTATACCGGTCGCGCGTTTCGCCTCTGTACGAAAACTTGATGTGCGGCACAAAAACCATCGGGGAGAGAAAATTCATTTCGTCAATATCGATTTTCTCGAGGACCTTCGATGCATCTCATCCTATACTGGACCCTCTCGTACCGGCTCTCTGGATCCGCTACACGCTCTATTCGAAAGCTCGTCACCTCTAATATTTCCTTTGTAAATCAATTGCGCCGCCCGGTCTCGTGTGAACAAATAAATTCTTCGGCGGGAGCGCGATGTAGTTATATCGAGGAGGACGAAAGGAGATCGCGTTTCAAAACACAAATGTCGTTTTATGAAAGCAAATAAAACTCAATATTTAACACCCTCACACACACTCTCTGATCTGAAAGATCGAACGCGAATCTATAAAACGATCGATACAACATACGAGATACAAAGTTCTTCTCAAGATGAGAAGTATTTCGCGTATCCCTCAGCAATTTTTCTATCTCACTGATTATTTTGCCGCACGACTTAATCGCGCTGGAATATCCACGACGGGCTACAGCTCAGGGCGGAGATGTTGGATAATCGGACGACTGCCTTTCTCTCCCCCTCCTATATATCTCTTCCGGTAATGATTCCGCGGTAAGAGATCCGAAACGAAGTGGCGTGCCACGCGGAACTTTTTGAAAATTTATTACGCCGGAGGAAGGTCCCCCACGCCATCGATGTGGGCACATGCCGTCTCGGGAATATCGCTGATTCATCGATAACGTAAATAGAAGTTTAATTAATTTGGCGCTCGTTTAACCCGGCTGACAGGTCGACACGAGAGAAAGGAAGAGAGACAGCAGCAGTAGAAGAGAGAGAAAGAGGAGGGAGGGAGGGAGGGAGAGAGAGAGAGAGAGAGAGAGAGAGAGAGAGAGAGAGAGAGAGAGAGAGAGTGAGGTGAGTGAGTGAGAGAGGGACAGAGATTACGGTGAAGTAGACGGTATAAGGGATGCTTTAAGCTCTGGCGTAATATACCTCCGGATCTCTTATGTACAGCCAGAAGATGGTTATACGAACCGGCACGGTCAGCAGACGGAAACTCGACTGGATGTCTAAGAGATACCCGAGTCCGTCCGCGGAACGCAACAACTGACACTCGAACCGACTCGCTCACTTCCCTCGGTTTATTTGAATTTAGACGCCACATGAAGCGCGCGTGTGCACATTGATCGATAAAGTTATAGTTATAATCGCTCTCTCGCTTCTCGATGGCAGCTGTTTCCTCTAATATAGCACGTGTGACTAAAATTTGTTGTCAATTACTTAAGACGGCGTTTCGCAGTCGTGAAAGTAAACAGTTTGCGCGAGGATGTTAAAAAATAAATATTTGCGACGACAGCGCGAAATACGAAAGAGACAAAAAACTCACTTGCTCTTCTTGCTTTCTTGCTTTGAATTTTGCAGCATCTAGGAGGAGGGGAATTAAATGCAATGTAATCAGGTGGTCGTTGCGCACGGTATTGATTAACTTGCGGATAATCCCGATTATCGTCAAATACACTATTGCGTATCGCGCTATAAATTAATTGGTACGGCTGAGTAACGTCGGGAATTATATCAATGTTTAACTTGTCGACAATCACTCTGATGTTGCGAGGAGGGGAAAAAAAGTAGATTGTAGGCTTACCGGCGGCATGATATCGGTGGATAGAATGCCCTGGCCCGACCGGTTCATTATCGAAAGTGGTGCTGTGCGAGTTTGCTCACGATGATTACTCTTTAATGAGACCGAGAGAGGGAGAGAGAGAAAACGAAACGAACTTGTGCGAATTATTTAATAAACTTGCAAAGTTTCGACTTCGTATACATAAAAGACGATGTTCTTCTGGCAAATGAATTCTTCATCTTTAACGCAACATGCGCATCGTTAGCCACCGTTTTCTATGCGGCTACTACTTTATCGCGTATATCCCCGCAGGACGTATCGACGCTATATAAACCGGGACTAAATGCGAAATTTCTTATTTATCATCCAATACTCTTAAGATAGTCGATTTAATTCCTTCCACTCTCACGACCGGTTCCATCCAATCGTATTAGAAGAACCAACGGTGGTTTGATAAACGTCCGTAGATAAGCCTGGATAAAGATGGAATGGCCGAGACTGTCTTCTTGCGTTTCTGTCTTCCTCCTCCTCCTCTTCCTCTTCTTCTTCTGTCCGAGAAGACGAGCGACTTCTTCGCCGGTATCGATGACGCGACACGCCTTAGCCTTTCGCTAATGAAACTTAGCGCTGAAATTCGAGCGATCTATAATTGATCGAAAACCTCGTTTCGTTCGGGATTCACGTCATGTTCGCGGTGACGTGTGACTAAAACCGGAGTCGATGTGAAATTGGAGTCGAGAACGGCGGTTTAAAATAGAATGACCTCGCGTAGAAAATTGCTACGCGAAGTCACCGGAGCAGAATCAATTAATAAACGTGTTTCTCAAGAGGAACGATTTCGATCGGCATCGAAGTGAATTTTCAATTTTTCCGACCTCCGTATCCAGGCCATGTTACCGCGCGATATTACTGGCGCGCAGAACGGACAACGATTCTTTACTACCCTCCGCGCGAGCAAACGTCCTCTCGAATTTACGGTAATACGGTATCGCGTGGCAATTCGCGGGAAATTGGAAAAGTTGTGCGCGGCAATACATAGCGTCGCGGTCAGGACGCATCGCAGCAACGCATATTTTAATGACAGGTGGAAGGAAGGAACCGACAGAGAGTTTCGCGCGAATTCTCTCCGAGACGTTTCAATCGGCTGTGACCGATTTCTCGTTCGCGCACACGTGTGGATTATTATTGTTATTTGTTTTTTTGTTTATTATCGGCGCGAAAAACCTTCGGAAAAAAATCAACAAGTAGTCAAATGATTTCTGCGAAATACATCGGAAACTGAATAGTAAAAATACATACGTATTTGAAACAATGTAACTCGCGCTGCAAGTATTCGCCGAGAAGTCGCGAAATCATCAAACGAAATTAAATAACGTCGTCGGTTGAATTTGTTGATTCGATCGTTGACATCCGCGAGTTGATGCCACTATGAATCACCGATGAAGCACACATCCTCTCCTCCCTGAGCCATTCCGAATCGGGTTTATTGTCGATGCAGTATGCTCCAGTTAATCGATAACTGCGCAAACTGTGTTCAGAGAGCATTCCTAATGTATCCATTGTCTTTGAGCAGATGTATCTATGCCTCTCCGTCCGCTTGCTCTCTCGCGTTCGCTTGCCTCCCCCTTCTTCTTTGTGTCTCGAGAACCAGCCGTCTGTTTCTCCTACATATATTACACTATCTGCGTTTCCCTCTCCGTGTTGTCTGCCGCTTCGAAAGACAAGCTCGATAGGATATAATTTGGAACGTTGGAGTTGCCGCTCTTCGTCGCCTAATTTCGCTTCGTGTCGATTTATTATATACGCGTATGTAAGCGCGCACATACGCGTTTGCGCGCGCGTTGCGTAAACGCGCGTATTGTGTGCACGTACAACACGACACGCGTTAATGTAACTCGAAACGCGCACAGTTTACCGCTCGAGTTCCGGGCGGCAGCACAAACAGCCTCGTCCTCGTTGTCATCGTCGTCGTCGTCGTCGTTTTCGTCGCGATTAATTCCGCGTGGTTATCCGGGACGAACCGTGAAATAATCAACGCGCCGAAGTTTCGCCGGTATTGGCGGAAAGAGCGATAGAGAGACGCAATCGTCGCAGGCACAAACTTCGACTCTGTCGTCGCATCGATTGCGCGATTAAATGGCCCGGCGTGTGTGGCTCGAGCGAGACACATTGTTGACACACGAAACGCGAAGGATTTCAAAGAGGATTTCGGTAAATCGAAAACCTGTCTGCGTGAAATTTTTAGCAGGTGATCAAAAAAACAGGTTTAGGCAAAAACTGGAAACTTCTTCGAAGTGCAGATAAAATTACATCGGGAAAATTAATCGAGTAAGTTGAAACATCCGACGTTAAGTGAAACATTAATTGATACGCCTTGTTAAGAGAGAATCCACTTACACATTGAGAGTTTTAAAATAGCAAAAGCGAACACGAGCATTTTGCCGTCCCGATTCATTATCGGGACATAATATTGATGTACATCGGTGTATATATAAATCAAACGGCAATAAGCTTCAATATTGTGTAAGCGCGAACTGTGGAATATCAATCCAGATGACTTCAGGATATTAATTCGGAAATTGTCAGATACTTTTTGACGAAAACTTTATTAACGGGGTTCGATAAAAATAAAAAAAAATGTAAGCTTATTTAATAAAGATCAAAATATTTCAGTTTTCAAAATTGGACGAAATAACGTGACATTACGAAAAAAATACCGGACACTTTTTTCGTAACTGTTAAAAAATTATATATAGTGCTATCGAATTTTTCAAACACCGGCACGTACGTCTCATCACGCGCCGATTTGTAAACTGCACTTGATCGACCCTCTTCGAGTCGCACTACCGAAGGTTCGATGAAGTTGAATTATTCAAATTAATGGAATCACCGGTAAATGAAAAGTGCCGCGGTACTTTCGAAGATAGCGATTCGGCACCTGAAAGAGGGAGAGTTCCTGCGCCCGACTCGACGGCGCACGGGAAGTGACACTGAATATTAATTATTGGCTGGGAGCTGATCGGACATAAGACACGGAGGTATTCGATTAATCTCGATCTCGCGGAAGCTTAATCGAGTCTCCGGCGTCGAAGTAGCAGAGCACGGGAAGGAGGGAGAGGAGAAGGATAAGAAGAAGAGAAACCTGGCGCGCGGCACCAAGTTGGGAACTTATGTTCCGCAGCGTGTGGCAAAGTTGTCGCGCGCAATCTCGAGATTGCGGAGGCGGAACGCGGGAAGAAGAGAAGCGCGGATGGAGAAAGAAACAAGAAAACGCAAAGGAAAAGAGAAAGAGAAAGAGAAAGAGAGAAAAAGCGAAAGATGAAGGAGAGCGCTGCCGAAGCGAGAGAAAAGCGGTAGGTAAGCAGAGGAGAAGAGTGTCAAGAGACGGAAAGAGAGAAAGAGAAGAAATGGCGCTATGGAGTCTATTCGTAGGTACTACGCGACTAAATGAAAGGAATGTAAATCATAAAAAGTTACGAGCTTTTAAATCTCCTACAAGGTGGTGCACGTTCGCTTTAATTACCTTACATCTCTCATTCCTCCTCCCTCTCCCGACTCCCTTCGAGAAGAGAGAAACTTCCTTCCTCCTTCTCGTCTTCTCGCTTCCCTCCCTTTCTCTTCCCCTCTTTCGCTCGTTCTCTCATTTGCATTCCTCGAAAACGGATATCTTCTGCTCCTTTTCGAGTCGTTTCCTCCCTTCTCTCTCTCTCTCTTTCTTCCCTCGTTTTCTCTCTCCGCGAATGCCAGCTCTTTCGCTCGTGGAAACTCCCCGCCGCGAATAGATCACCTTCCGGGCTATACGCTCTCGGGGATAATTAGCTACGTGGCCGCGGCGCACTCACGTTCTGATATGCGGTGTGTATTCCGCGAAGAAGCGAGACGAGAGGAGAGAAAGAAGGACAGGACGAGAGCCGGGGGCGGAGGGAATCGGGCATAGCGCGAGAGCTGGAAAAACCATACGTACACGTTGCACGGTCGTTATTAACGTCACCGCCGAGGGATTTGCTCGCAAATGCTGCTCCGTGAAGATATGCAATCTTACCAGGAAGGACGACTGAGAGTGGATAGAGAAAGAGAAAGAGAGAGAGAGAGAGAGGAAGAGAGAAGAGAAGGAAAGGAGGGAAGAAACGTGGGGGATTGCTTTCTAAGTGATTGTGAGATAAGTGGAGCGCTCCTTTTCGCCCTGCTGCCTTCGCCTCGGACGACCTTAACTCCGTAAAGGACGATGAACTATCGCGACTGCACATTGACCGCGCACTACTTTTGTTCTTGCGGATTTGAAATTTGCTCTGTGTGTGCGCGCGCGCGCCCGCTCTCTCGCAAATAGAACATATCGTCGTGTTTGAATGTTATTTGTAATACGAACGGGAATGCGTAAATATTTTATTCGCAAAATTTCTACGTCGGTACACACATTATGCCGTTTGTAAATCGAGGGCGATATAATGCCGCAACAAAATACACCGTTATTAGGGTCAATTAGAAAAGATCGATAAGCGACGGTTTAATAATATCGACTTACCTAGACCTAACACATCTCAGACAACATCGGCATGATGTCGAGGTTAAGTAATTGTATTTACCGAGCGCATTCGAGCAGTAAATTCATTATGAAATCCCTCCTTCGTTTCCCACCGTGAAACCTCTCCCGAGAGGGAGAGACGAAATGCAAGCCTTGTTTATGTTACGAGCGATGTTTCGGAAGATCATATATACATATATATATAGTCCGCGCGAGCGCGGCAATCGACTATATCTTCAAAATTTCACGACGTCACAGTGCTCGCTCTCGAGAACTTGTCGAAAAGTTATTTGCGCTGGCTCCATCCTTGGCAGGAAGAAGAGAGATTGTAAATTGATACGGATGTGTAAACGGATCTTTCGTGGCCATTGCTATACACCGAGCGGTTCCAGAAGAATTCGTCCGAAACTTGGCGAGAAACAATTTTCAGCTTGAAAAATCATTTCGACGGCCACAATTGTTTTTTTTTCTTTTTTTTTACAAACAAATTTTGAATTAGATACATCCGCGAACGTTCTCTAACTCGAAGGGAGAGAGAAAGAGTTCGAGACTTTTGACTACGCATCTGGCGGTTTAATATCTCACGTGTAAAATTTTTGATGAATTAAAAGCGCGGGATGTTGCGTCTTTACGTACGTATGTATGTACGAAAAGTTCTCGAGAAGAAATGGAATTTATAGAGGGAAACGAAATTAATTAAAGGTGCGCCGAGATGCATTATTCATGTGCGCGCGCACGAGGATCGCGATGATGCATAAAACGCGTGCGAAATAATCCGGCTCGTATAAATGTCACCCTGTATATACTTTCATCGAGAGAAGGTGTACAGAGTGTTGTAGGCATCCAAACCGATCGCGTATCGTGACTGCTCGTAGACGCGGAGGATACGCGACAGAGTAATATATAAAGGGGGTTGTAATACGTTACGGAAAAGGAAAGGGTAGGACGCGCGCGCGCGAGAGAGAGCCCCGTGGATGGATGGGACATGCGTCATGGGGTGACAGCCGGAACAAATGGAATCTGAACCAGCAATCCTCCGGTGTAAACTGCTTATGTATTGGAATCTCCCCTCGCGGATGACATCCCACTGACGATCTAATAATATTTTAAGTAATGGAGTTTCTTACTTCCTCGCGTGCGCGTCTGTATCCTTAATCTCGCATCAAAGCGTGCGATGCGCAGTTCTAACTGTAATTGAGTTTGATCTGTCTCCGTGTCGTCTCGATTTTCTTTTCTTACGTTGCAACAACTAATCACGCCCGAATCACGCGGAATTATTCCTCAAGAGATTCATCCGGAGCTTGTTAGTTCTTTGGAGATATTCGTCGTGAAAACGAGAGAAACGAACGCTCTCTCCCTTTCTCCTCTGCTCCGTCAAAGAAAGCGCGAAATCGTCTATCCGCGAACAAACCCGGAGGAGAGAGAAGAAACGACGCGGAGGAGAGAGGAGCGAAGAAGAACGAGCGGCATTCGAAATAACGAAATCAAAGCGCATCCGAGAACGGGAATGACCTCGTTCCCGGATCTGTTTCCGAATCTGGGTTAGACGGAGAGACTTCGAAGCTTCAAGCTCGGGCGCTCCGCGCCGTGCGGCCCGTGTATATTATTCAAACGTCTCTCTTACCTCCTTTGGTGGTACGCTGTATATTCCGAGCCGAGTCTGACCTCACAGAGCCCGTTTCTCTTATACGAGAGAAAACGTGCGCGCGCGCGAAACATCGAGAGACGCCAATAACAAAGAATACAGACTTGTCTCGAAAAGACCGGCTCAAAAATAGACGCGCACGAAAACGGTGCGTAATTCGCGAATTTTTGCACTTGCGGTTAGAAGATTTACCGTATTTTAAGCGCGGAGATTGCATCATCTCCAATTTGGCGAACAGCTGGTCTCGTCTCGTTAAGTCCTCTCCGCGCAATTACACATTCTCAAACAAGCGCAGTTTGCTCATACGCTGTTGTTACGAAGGAATTCGCGAACTTTAATTCACAGTTTCCCATCCCCACGCTATGATAGTTTCGTACTTGGCGCGTGATTAATTAGCGCCGCTCTCACATCGCTGCTCGTTTTTCTCCGTGCGCGCCTCTCATCCTGAGAGGCGAAACACTCGCGCTTTCTCCTTTTTAAACATTCTTCTTCTAACTTTTCTCAAGAAGAGGATTTTTAAGATATACGCTACTTGTACGGAGAGGATCGTATCTCTTTCGTCTCCTTTACAAATTCTATCTCGCCGCCTAATTTCCCGGCGTCCTTTTACCACCGGGAGAGTTGAGAGCGCGAGTTTTTTCTTTTACTTTTTTTTTTAAGTTATAATAATAATTTTATTCCTGAATAAAATGCGAGTAAATAATGTGTGGTCCTCTCTCCCTCCTGCAACGTATATAAACGCGATCCATTTGTTTGCAAATCAACCGACGAAATGAAACCATCACGGACGAGCTATTAGCACACCTGCGCGTGTTTTTTCCCCCGCGTTTTCCCGCGTTGTATTAAGATTTTCGCCGCGTCGTTTATTCACCCCTCCTGCCGCGCGCGCCGCGCGGCGCCCAGCTGAAAACTCGGCAAACTTTTACCTCCCTCCGCCCCGCCATTTCCGCGGAAGGATTATCGCGCCGGACTTGCATCGTCTCTCGTTGCGTCCCGTGCGAAGCGAGACAGGGGGATCAAACAATCGTCGCGAATTAGCGGCGACAAAATCACGACACAATGGAACGAGGGAACCGACGACGCGGTCGGTCGCGTCGCAAAAAGGGACCGCGGAATAGAAAAAAAAATATGTAACTTGTTGACACGGATGATCCCGCCGGGCCGGGATACGATTATGCAGTCAAATGAGATTGTGGCATATGCATGAACTCGGCTCTCCTGGGTCTCCCTTCTCGCGCCTCGCTGCCCGCCCCGTCCCGCCGCCCCTCCTCGATTTCGTCTCCCCCTTTGTCGCGCGCGCGCATTTCGTCCCTTCCCGCGCGCTCGTTCTCTTATGACCTCTTCGCGTTTGTTCCGGAATTGTCCTGCCGATGTTAAGGAACTTTTTTTTCGCGTTATTACACTTTCAAAACTTGTTAATATTAATTTAAATAACGAAGCAATTAAAACAGCGCGGAGTATGACACATTTCATTAACGCTAGAACATCGTTATTTAACTTTTATAAATGTTAACAAGGACACAAAGAGAGATCGCGTTAGGAAAGCGACGAAAATGATGTTAAGAATCAAGATTGACTCTCGAATCGCTGAATTCTGTGTCGCGACGATATTTTTATTTTATATAGAAAAACATAGAACGAGAGAATAAAGAAAAGAAAAATCAAAGGTGTGAAATTTCGAAATCTATCGCGAGAGAGAGAGAGAGAGAGGAAAGATATCTATTTTCTGGGAAAAAATAAAAATTCCAACGACGAGATTTTTCAGCAGTTCACGAGACGGGAGACTGTCTCAACGCGTATGGATAAGGGATGAGGATGTCGGAATTTACGATAAGAGACTCGCGCCCGTGGAAAGCTGCCCATCGATGTGTGTGCAGTTTGGGAACAGATGCACTTGTCGACGTACAAAGATCGGGCTACGCCCGTGTCATCTCTTAACGACGCACCGAGGTCCCATTATGCGGCGATGATCCAAGCACCGAGTCACCCCGTGGTTTCGGCAACATCATCTTCGCTAAGTTCCGTCATAAGTGGTCCGGACTGATAGCTGGCTGTTCGTGGACTTTGTCGCGATATTGGCTAAGGGAAAACTCCGTTCTGCGGTGTGGGCGGTCGACGGAATATTATCATGAATCAACCGACCGTAATTTCCCGTACAAGGTGTCTGAGGAGTATCAGCCGCTTACTCGAAACTTCGCACCGAGATGCAAATCGTTTCTTCGTGAAATTACTTTTTTTTTGTAGGTCTTAAAATATTTTTTTTCTGATTTTCCTCTAGTATCGTCTTCTCGCGTCAAAGCGAGAATCAATTAACATCGACGTTAATCGAGAAACGTATCGTAACATTCGTCTCTTTTCGCTTCGGAGGCAATCGCAACACTTTTCGAGTTACTTTTATCCGGGCACGATCGCTCGGAATGTCGATCGATCGCCTCTAATCCCTATCCCTGTAGCCACATCCCACTCTCCCTGAATTTACCCACCGCCCCGCGATAGACGACACACGTCGTCTCTTTGGCAGAGACAATTCGGGGTCTTGTGTCACTCCGTTTACTATTCGATCATCGGTAATGTCGTGATCACGTGGAATCACGTGTGGTTCCGGCGAATGGGATTTCCAACCGTGCATCCGGACATCGGAGAGAATCCGATTGGTCCGCGTGTTTCTCGGAGGCACCGCTCCCGGGAACAAAGGTAAACCATGATTTATAAGACGTGGCACGAACGTGAACGTTCGCAATGGCATTCGCGGATGGCGACGAAGAGGAAGAGAGAGAGAGAGAGAGAGAGAGAAAGAGGATGCGGATGTTGAAGAGACGGAAGGGGACCAGACGTGGCACCATATACGTGCGCGAAGAGGGGTTGAACGAGTGGCGGCGAAAGAGAGACAGAGACAGGAGTGGTGGAAGGGAGAAGAGGGGGGAAGGGGTTGTCGCATGGCGGTTTCATTACGGTGATGTATCATTACGTCAGACTTACGCCCCTAACGTCGTACCTGCGCTCTCTCGCCCATATATATCTCGCGTTATTTTATATTTATACGCCCCGCGTAATTCATAGGGTTTCGGGTATGCCTGGTTATAATGCGACGCGCTGGCGGAATATGCGAATATTGTGAGAGCGTACTCCCGATGGCATGCGCTCTCGTTGATGGCGGGACGAACGTGACCGAAAATACAGAAACACGAGCCGGCGTCTCCTCCCGTTACGACACGGTCGTAAAATTGTCCGCGTATATTCGATTGTTTTACGCGTCTCAATTATTTGGAGACAAAATTAAATAAACATCATCATCAGAGATACATGTTATATTGTATTATGTGTACACAGAAGAAGCTTAAAAATTTTAGATGTTTGTCTCTTGGCGGAATAGGTTAAAGACAGACATACACATATTACCGTAAATTTCGTTCTTATCTCGTATTCCTCTACATGTGGCCTCCTTCATACGCTATGCACGACGTGATCCTTTATCTCTCTTTTGTGGTAGTTTGCACTTTAGGTCGCGCTCGCGGCTGGCGTGTTTATGAACGAGTATCGAAATAATTTGGTGGATTCTACGGGGGAGTGTAAAGCGCCGCTCGCGATTTCGAAAATACTCTTTGCCGTGAACCTCGTGAAATTTGTAGCGACAGGTCAATTTTGTTAACGCGAGGGTGCGAGGGCGCGCGCGCGCATACACACACAAAACGGGATGTAAAATCGCAGTCGAGTGTGGAAGAATCGATTTCGGGCACTCTCGACCGGCTACGTCATGATCTTATTCGGGTGCGATATATCTGGGAAAGGTTGAAAGGTCGAGGTGAGTTCGGGCCACGGCGCGCGCGGTACAAGACCGTGCCATTTGCCAAACGTGCCGGTAAATCATTCCTTGCGGGATTGTCTTTAGCGCCTTGTAGCGCTCGCTCGCTCGCTCTCTCTCTC
>QVNW01002459.1:0-12410 GCA_014825475.1 Pseudomyrmex flavicornis
GACCGAGAAAGAATTGCGCTTTCTTACACGTTCGTTCAACCGACGACGAGGCCGTAGTCTTCCATATAAGCGGCGGCGACTCTCGAGTAAGGTGACGATCTCAATAATTAATTGAGTCGTTCGTTCGGCGACTATCGGGAATCTTCAGTTTCAAGGATCGGAACGGAACGGCGTAATCAATATAATCCGCGGAAGAGTCCGAAGAATGAAGTCCCTGCAGCTTCGCAAGGCGCAGAAACAAAAAAGTCGAATCTCTCCAGAGAAGTCAAACGCCATTAATTAATGACTTGATAATTATATAACTAATAACTAATTAACGCTCTCATTGAGATATACATTTTTTCTTCTTCTTCACACATATCTTTCTTTCTTTCTTCTTTCTTAACAAAAAAAATCCCGACTAATCGACGACAAGACTTTCCAATTAATCGCGCGAGTTGCGTCATTGGGACGCGCACGAGCGATTGAATTTTCCGACGTGACACCTGCTATTTAGCGTCAAAGAAGAAGCGAATGACGGAAATGACCAACGTCGCAACGTCGATGGTTGCAACAGTCCTCTAACTAAAAATGCAAATAAGACGTTTATTCCTCGCGTCGTAGCTGCGGCTCGCGAGGAAAACTCGAAACCTCTCGCACCTGCACAACGTCGAGAGGAGGGAAGGAAGGGAGGGTGAGGAGAGCTCTCGTGTAATTTTCGTACCGTGACTTGCGCGCCGGCATAATTTTTACGACGCGACGCAACAAAAGATTCATATCGGACCGAGTTAAAACTTAAATGCGAGAAACAAGGAGTCCGTGAAAAAGCACGTAGAACACACACCACGCACACAATGACATTATATTTTATACATGTGTACATTAGTCGAATGTAAAAGAGGCGAGACGCGATGAGCACCGGTCAGCGAGAAATTTTTTGAGGAACAAAATGAATTCGCGCGAAATTATTACGTACGTCTCAAACGGATTCTCAACAACGTTCCGACAGTGGGATTGTGTCGTTCGATTTTACGAAAGCTTTGCTCGTCCAAAAATGAACCGTTCAATAATAACCGACGTCGCTCCGATTCTATATCCGAGCCGGAATAAGATATGCACAAGCGCGCGATATAATATTACACGTGCGATAATAATTGCGAGTAATCAGAAGGAGCGGAGGACAAAGGATCTTCCTCTGTCAAGCACAAAGTGACAAAGTCATTTCGTAATTGCGAAAATGTAAAATTTAATAAACAGATATATCTTATAACTGAACTGTGTGTGTGTGTGTGTGTGTGTGTGTGTGTGTGTCTCTCTCTCTCTCTCTCTCGCATATATATCTGTACACGTACATACATAATGCGTATATATGTATCTAACGGAATAGACTTTAAAATGTGTACTCTGCCCCTCGCGGCTCGCGTTCCCTTTCGATTTTTCGACGCGAGTGCCAACGAGTTCACACTCCCCAATGCACCCTTTACGATTACGTGATTTCCGGCGGCGTCCGCTTTCGGAAAATTGCGAGACAGAAAGAGAGAGAGAGAGACAGACAGACAGACAGACAGAGAAAGATCGTCGTTTTTCACGGACTTTGTCGTCGCATCGCGAGGGAAACGTTAGAGACGGCAACGGCCGCGTAAGGTGTTATCGATTTTATCAACAAACGGGGACTTCTAGGGGATTCTGTCTCGGTGCGGAACACACGGGGTGAGTCAGAAAGGAGCGAAAGAGAAAGGGATAGACGGAGCACGGGGAGGAAAGGAAGAGAGAGAGAGAAAGAGAGAGAGAGAGAAAGTGAACGAGGGGGTAGGCCGCGAGGAGCGGTGGATGAATCCGCATCGCGTTCGCCGAAAGGGAAACAAAATTGCGCTTTGCACTCACCCTCGGACAGTTCGAGATCCAACTCGGCTAGCTTCTCCCGCACGTCCTCCGGGAGCTTGCCGATGTCGATGTTGTACTCGGCCATCGCTAGGCCATCCGCACTGCGCCGTGCTCGCGAATCCACCAGCGGTGCATACCACAACCCGTCACCACTATTCGGCCATCTTGCCTGTCACTGGTTACGCTGTCACGACGCTCGGCGGCGCCACCGGCCGTTGTCGAACAGGTGATACAGGCGACACGCGATAAATATATCGAGAACTATCGAACGCACGTCGAGGTCGAGACCCGAGAGAGTCCGAGAGAGCCAGATGGTAGCTAAGTTCGTTACGGTAAGTTTCGCATCGTTGTGTTTACGCGGGAGAGGTCTGGGCTATTTAACTCTAACCTCCTAACCTCAAATACACGCGGCAGCGCTGAAATCACCGAATTCGTGTTCCCACAGTCGTTTCGTTTCCTCAATAACATGGAGCTCTTCGAAGATCCGGTTCTCAAAACTCAGTACAAGAAGAACAAATTTCGTCTGAAGCAGTGGGAGAGCAGTTTCATGGAAAAATACGGACGCAAACCCAACAAGGTAAGTTCTTGAATCTCGCACACTCTGGGGGTTGCACTTTTACGGAATTTTCTGTATTAAATGTAACTGTCCGACAAAAGTGTTTTGCAATTGCGATTACGCAAATGTGAGATAAGTCGCGCACTTTCGAAGTAAATATAATAGATTCGAGAATTTTTACGAACATGTGCGACTGTCAGTTCACAAGAGTCTCGAAATCGTTACATATGTTTGTTTGATTATCAATGAAAAATTGTACGTAACAGATATTGTACGTGTCATCGCAATATAATTTTGTGTCGCAATGTAATAGTATAAGTGTTGCGTTATCGCTTTTCCATTTACATTTTAGAATGATATAAAAGAGGCGGACGCGTCTATCAAAGCGGCGTACAAAATATACTGGAATCTGAAAACGCGCGCGATCGAGGAAACGCTTATGGACATTACTTTCTGCGAAGATGTGCAAAGCAATATCACGAACGCGTCGCTGGGAGAGACGGCGAATAATTCAAACAAACAGGACAGAAATCCAAGCCCGGAGAAGACAAAGAGTCCGGACAAGTCGAAGAGAGACGCGGAGAACATAGATCCTCATGACAGCAAACATTCCACAACAGAAGCGGAGAATCCTTCGGCTCAGTCGGATGCGGTGAATGTTCAGGGTGTATGGGGCAGTCATTTGAGTAAGAGCAAGGAACAAGCGCCGAAGAAGCAACTTCTGATCGGTCGATCTACCTCGTTCCAATTATCAAGAAACAAATTTGAGAGTTCAGTTTTCACTAAACGAAATCCAAGGAAATCTTTGTCGGCCGCTAAACTAAGACCCAAGTCTGACAAAAATAGCGATCCGAGTGTCGATCAGTTGGACGCGGACAGCAGAGACAGTTTTGACGTGACGACCGGCGAGACGAAGCCGATATTCGGCGAATCGGTTAAAATAACGTTTGAAGGAAGCAAATCCGGCGTCTCGCATCCCGTCAGCGCTGTCCATCAATTGGTCGAGGGCCGTGTGACTGGTGTGAACCGTAATCTGAACCAAGGCTGGCTGGATCGGTGCACGAAGGAGAGTAATCTGGAAATGGCGGTGGTCAATTCGCAAAGGCTCTCGGGCACCAGCGACTCCGGCATAGAGTCGATGGAATCCAGCATTTATTCTCCGAAGGACTCGGTGCTCACGGTGAATTCCACCACGTCGCTCCTTCGCGTTTCGGACGAGGAGGATTTCATATGCAACAGCGATTCCGAGGAGGAGCGCAGGAACAAACGCATCAGAAACTTCAAGAGACACCTGAGCGAACAGGACTGTCGTCCGGCTAAGCGACGATGCGTTGAGATCGATTCCAGTTCCGCTACTCAGTCGGGCGGAACGACCGATAGCAATATTTGTAAGGTAACACCCGATGCTGACGCGAGACTTAATTTATTATGTAGAGACGTGTACAGTGGAAACGAAACAGCTAACAATATCGTTTTAAAATCAAACGGCGAAGTTGACGCGAATTTGAAGTCGAGGACTCAAAACAAAGAAGTTGCCTTAGACGCTGATGCCAAATCGAACGGTATTATTGACAACGAAGTGGCATCTAGAAATATTTGTTACGCTGAAATAAAAAACGACTCGCCGATTATTATTTCTAAATCGAAGGATTCTGTGAGCGAAGAAAATTCTTCGACATTTGATGAGAAATCAATGAAGCAATCGCGTCGAAGAGTGAGACAACTATCGTCTGATAATTCCGATTGCGAGGAAGAGAAGAGCAAGAAGATCAGAACAAAAGCAAAGACGAACACCGTGCGAACGCGTTCCTCTAAAACCTCGACGACGAGTCAACGAAATAGGAGAAAGAACAATGACGAAAAATCAAATGCGGTAAGACGATCTTCCAGAAAAAAGAATTTGGTAAAATATGACGAAGAGCAGAATTTAGACTCGGAGAAGAGAAAGATTCCAATTTACAGCATGGAAACGTTACAAACGACCCCTCGTTTCGCGGTGAAACCGACTTCCACTGGCGATCTGATCGCGCAGTTCTCCGAATCGGTCGACGAGGAGAAAAGCGACGACGTTTCAGCGTCTTCCAGAGGGAGCGTCAAGTTGACCGCCAAGGAAAAACTAGAGAAGAAAATAACTGCCGGAACGTTAAACGATAATTACGTCAGAATAAATCTGAAAAAGAAGGTGTTCGTGCGGGGCAAGAAGAACTTCAATCTGGCAAAATACAAGCGGAATCAGTGGAAACAGAAGAAGAAAGATTTGATGTCCAGCGAAGGCAGTCTAGACGTGGCCGACTTGATGGACAAAAACAGTACGACGTGCTTTAAATGCGGCGAATCCGGCCACTTCGCCAAGAATTGCTCGGTTTCCAAAGGTGACGCTCTTCTGCCTTTGGATGAGGTTGACGAATCGTCGTCGAACTTCCCGACTTTAGAGGAGGCTGAGAAGATGGCGAGCGAAAATGCTATCGTCGCTCACAGTCACAGGATTGATCGGCTTCCCAAAAAGCCGTCTGCTGTGATAACTTCGTGTTTACAGCAGAATAAGGAAGGGGAACTAGAAGAAGACATGGCGAATTTGCTCAATGACGACTTCGCGAGCTTCAGTGAAGGAAATACGTCAACTTTCGGCCACAAAATACCGCAAGAACTATTGTCGAGATTATTGCCGCCTCAAATGAAAGAAGTCGATCCGTTATATCCAGCGAACAAAGACGGTACTCTCATCGAAACTCCGATGGAAGTGTTCGAGGCGTTGCGTATGTTCGGCCACGAGAGTTTCAGAACCGGCCAGGAAAAGGCGGTGATGAGAATTCTGTCCGGTCAATCCACCCTGGTAACTTTGTCCACGGGATCCGGAAAATCTCTGTGCTATCAGTTGCCGGCGTACTTGTATTCCCAGCACTCACGCTGCATCACTCTGGTGATTTCGCCTCTAGTATCTCTGATGGATGACCAAGTGACGGGCGTGCCTCTGTTTCTGTCGGCCGCGTGCTTGCACACAGGTCAGACGCCGAAAGTGAGGGAACAGGTGATGCAGTCGGTGAAAGACGGTAAGGTGAACATCCTGCTGGTGTCGCCGGAAGCGGTGGTGGCCGGCGAAAAGTCCATCGGTTTCGGCGCTCTTCTCAGGCAGCTACCGCCGATCGCGTTCGCTTGTATCGACGAGGCTCACTGCATCTCGCAGTGGTCGCACAACTTCCGTCCTTCTTATCTGATGGTCTGTCGAGTGCTCAAGGAGAAATTGCGCGTGAAGACGGTGTTGGGACTGACAGCGACCGCCACGAAGGCGACGGCGGAGAGTATAGTGAAACATTTGGACATCCACGACGGCATGGCCGGTGTCATTTCGGACGTGCCGTTGCCCAGAAATCTCGTTCTGACGGTGTCAAAGGACGAGAACAAAGATCAAGCGTTGATCGCGTTGTTAAGGAGCGAGAGATTCCGGAACTGCGACTCTGTGATAGTTTACTGTACTCGTAGAGACGAATGTATTAGAATCGCAGGATTATTAAGAATATCACTGCAAGTAAGTATTATTGTTTTTACTAGTATAATGTGTTCTAAATAAAGAAAAAATCGAAATATAATTTTACAATTAAATTTATTAATAGGACCCGCGGAATCCCGAAAAACCGGACGCAAAAGTGTCCGCGATAGCCGAGGCTTATCACGCCGGCATGACCGCTTACAAACGCAAGGTTGTGCAGAAAAAGTTTATGAGCGGAGAGATTAAGATTGTGGTGGCCACTGTTGCGTTCGGAATGGGCATCAACAAGTCGGACATCCGCGCTGTCATACATTACAACATGCCCAGTACTTTCGAAGGATACGTGCAAGAGATCGGTCGTGCTGGGAGAGACGGTCTTCCAGCTCACTGTCATTTGTTCTTAAATCCCAGGGTATTATAAGATTCTAACATTTCAAAATTGTGTTATCCACAATGTTTTTACAATTCTCAATTAAATCTGTAATGTTTACAATAGGAAAACAGCGATAAGTGGGAGTTACGTAGACACATACACGCGAACGGTGTTGACAGGCACACGATCAGACATTTACTTCAAAGAATTTTCATACCTTGTTCGTGCGCGAAGATAAACAAGCAAAATTCGGGCCGGAGGTGTCCCGGTCATGAAGTCGCTCTTCCAATCGACGAGACCGTTCAAGCTCTCGATATTACGGAAGAGACAATTTCGACATTATTGTGTTATCTCGAGCTGCACCCGAAGAGATTCATCACCGTGCTCTCGTCCGTGTACGTACGAGCTCGCGTTTCGAGCTATCATGGACCACAGCCTCTCAAACAAGCTGCGCAATCGGTAAGATTTTTCTCGCATATGACATAGTGAACCAATATGAATTAAACGAGCACTTGTTTCGCTCAAATGACATTAACAAGAAATTGTTTTACAAACACAAATTTGGTTTCAGTCTCCGCCGCTCGCGATGGCGATAGCGTTAGATATGAAAAAAGGGATTTCGCATGAGAACAGTAATCTCATAGAATTTCCAGTAATCGATGTTGCGTCAGCCATTGGCTGGGACAGTGGCGTGGTGAAGAGTCATCTTAAGAATTTAGAATGGACGACAGCAGGTGAGAATTTACGTTGTTTCAATTTACGGAGTATTTTCAGAACTGTTTTGGAAATGTGTGTGTGTGTGTGTGAATTTCACAGCTGACGGTAGGACAAAACGATCGGCAATATCGGTGCATTATGATAAACTCGGTCTTCGAGTGAGAGCACCGGGCGATCTCACCGACACCGAACTCGACGAGGCGCTCGACGCATTGATAGAACGCACTCGAGCTCAGGAATCGTCGTGTTTACAACAACTCGAACTCATATCGTCCACGCTCAACAATATCAGCATGCCGTCGATCAGGCATTGCTCCGTTTGGGACGAGAACGTCACGAAGAAGTCGGAAGAGCTCAAAGACATCATCAGAGAATACTTCAAATCGGAATCTTCCTTGAAGAGTATCGACTTCGATTCTGTGGTATGTTTCTTGAGTCGCAAATTCTCTTCGATATTTTCACTGGGCTAAAAACCTATCTCTTTTAACGCGTTTTGTTGTTCTTTTTTTGTTCTGTTTACAGGACAAGGTGACAAACGAGCAGCAAATCGCCGCCGATGTGCGCAGTTTGATAATGTGTTACAGAGACACGAACTTCACAGGCCGTGCCGTGGCTCGCGTCTTTCACGGGATACAAAGCCCGAATTATTCCGCGCTGATTTGGGGAAGATGCCGTTTTTGGAGAGCACATCTTGCCTCAGACTTCAATGCCATTTGTAAGATTGCTACCAGAGAAATTCTAGCACTGCGATAGCGGGATCAGTTGATCATGTGACGTAGGTAACTCACGAAACCCGATACAAGTCAATTCACATTACACACTATCTATTTCTATTTAATTTAAACGTCCAAGTTTAATTGTTAACATAAACAAACTTTTTACGCTATAAATGTAATTGGTTGACGGTTCTAACGGAAGTTTTAGGTTTGTAATAAAAAAGGTAACTTTTTTATGTTCTTGTACTCGACTTAACATTAATCAATTTGTTTTATAAGTTTGGATATTGGATGTAGCATTAATAAGCATTGTTTTAATAAAAGAAGAAAAATCTTGAACATTATCGTACGTATCTTATACAATAAGTTGAATAAATCATCAGGTTAGTATCAACACAGTGTGTTATTTATTTTATGTTAAATTTTGTGACCAAAACTCTGTTTAATATATAAAACTTCTTATAAAATTGTAATACAAGTAACAAACATAAAAAGAAAAATAATATAAAATGCTTTTTCTCTCGCATTCATACGTTATATAGTTCCTATATAATATATCTAATAAACCTTACGTCCAACAATTTTATATACATACACAATATATTCTCTAGTTACATTATATATGTATATAAGACATTAACAATTTTATAAAATTCAACAATTCTTTTTCCATAAAATGTAAACATCTTTTCTAAGTATATGTAAATTTGAGAGTTGATTAACATTATATATATATATATATATATATATATATGTATATAAATCTAACAACTTTATAAAATTCAACAATTCTTTTTCCATAAAATATAAACATTCTTTCTATAAATATATGTAAATTTTAAAGTTGATTAACATCATCGTTTTCAAATTCCACAGTCCTTAGAATCTCATCAGATATATTTTTGTTATTTTGTTCGCGTGTTTACGTTACCACCCGCTTCATGTAGTTGCACTGCCGCAGGAACTTGTGCATCCATATTTGGTGCATTTTGCCGATGCGATTCATGCAGGTCTCGTTCTGGCAGAGAGCGCAAAACTCGGCGGAGATGTCGTGGAACGGCGAGCGGAAGTAAACGTTGGTGTTCTTCAGGCTCTTGTTCTTGCGATGCGCCCACACGTGTAGAATAACCTTACCGCAAAATCGACACGAGTGTCAGATTCGATAATTATACATGTATATAATATAATTATTTATTTACGGATGTTGCGCGACGATAAGCAAGCATTTACAATGAATACCTCGAACATCATTAACATGGCAAAGAACCAACGAGAATAGATAATGGCTGGTAAGAACAAGCAAATGGGATTTATCTGGCCGAACGAGGCACCGGCCGGAACCGGTTCCACTTCCATTTGGTTGCGTTTTTTCGAGAACTTCTCCTTTATCTTCTGCGGTATCTGCGGAAAATAAATTGTCCCGTTTCAAGGTGGAAACAACTTTGCGGTCACTGTCAGTAAATATACATAGTTCGCTCCCAATACCGTCAATACAATTAATTCGTGAGACGCGTTTTTTGAAAACGATCGTGAATTGCACAAATTATCCAGTAAATTTACATTTAATAAATACATTTTAGAAGAAAAATCTATTACAATACGTCTTCTCTTTGTGAGATATAACGGAGTCAAAGTAGATTTGATTTCAAGCTCTTCGTTTGTCGCAGAAAAACGAATTTACATGTTTTTACAAACATTCCTTGTAGATATGTACCTGAAACGGCACTTTTCTAATGTGACTTTTGACTGTGGAGTAGTTGACGAGGTTCACTTCCGGTTCCCCGGTCTCCGCGTCATTTATCGTCGACTCCATAGAGCCACGTCGAATGACGTAATCGTCAAGCGGATAGATCAGGTCCTCGCCAGTTTCCTCGTCGATGAAGACTCCGTCCATGTCGGCTCGCGTAATAATTATATATTGACCAAAATGTGTGTTCAATGGTCGAGTTATCTTCGGGGTCACACTTCCCGGATATCCAGGGCACCGTGCTATGTTAATCGCGTGTTGATCCCGTTAAAGAATACGTGAGGCACTGAGAAATCACGTTTGGACGATCTGCAACAAGTGGTTTCGTGTTGATTTAACTCTCCAAAACGTTACAATATATTTTCACTCAGATTCAGCAACCAATAGACGTAAATAAATGTCACACCGATCTCTAAAAAACATTAATATTACATTTGGTGAATATTACAATTGCAAAACACGTGCGTCGCTGATTAAAAATCGACACTATATTCAGCAAAGACAGTTTGTAACATTTTTCTTTTTTAACAAATACATAAAGTGCAATAACCGATGTGTCAGCCGGCGATTTTTTAAAAGTATATTTATGTATTTGCAATTTCGAAGAATTTATCTCGTTCTATTCTCGTTTCGCTGCGACGAGAATATTTATCGACAATTCGCAGACTTCTTACTTTTCTCCCTCTCTTTCTCTCTCTCTCTCTCTCTTTCTCTTTTTTACAAGATGAGTTTTTTCTTTACAGATCATATACATAAATCATTCGCACGTCTCTGATTAAGTTTCGCTGCCGTCGTTACTCATCGTTTCGGCGAAGCACACGCAAAACGCGCATACACATCTCCTGAACGCGGCTATGACAATCTTGCAAAGATATTCAAGAGCGCAACACATGACTCCGCGCGATCTGTCTCGTTTTTTGACACGATTTTTTCTTCCCCCCCACGTTTCTTTCTCTTCAACTGAAGAGAATCGTTGAAAACGAGACAAGTATGTACGTATGCGTGTATGTACATGTGTGTATAAATATGTATATTTATTTACACATGAAGTCATGAAGTTGCACCGATGCTACCTTAAAATATGAAAGACGCAACTTCGTGTGTAAAAGCAAAAAATCAACTGTATATTAATTGAAAAAAAATCAAGCGCACAAAAGACGATTTGATGCGTATTACGTAATCAAAAAGTTTCTTTGTTGTAATACTCGAGACTTGTGTAAATCAAATTCGCGCGAATGAACGATTTCGAGATTCTCTCGAGTGCACATTGTTGATAACAAACAAGTTTGAAACACCTCTTATTTGGAGAAGCAATCTTTTTTATCGCGCATTGTGCGTGTTTAAGGGAGATTACACACTTACAATTGTTGTATTTTTTTTTTTTTTTTTTTTTTTTTTTTTAAAAAGAGAAAAAGAGAGAGATGAGAATTCGATGTTTTGACGAAGCTTAACGACTGATAACCTGACGACGATCAGCAAACGTAAATGTAAATGTAAATGGCGTAGCAACTGTTCCGGCCGCAAGTCATAATTATCGAAGCAATTACGATAGCGTGTCGAGCGCCCCGAGCGAAAAACATGAGCGCAAAAAAAAAAAAAAAAATCGTAGAATAATAATATCGGTAGCTAACGTTTTACTTTGGAGCACGTACACGTGTGCACACTTCAAACTAATGGTTTTAATTTCACACATATGTATTGTGCAATACGTACTTGAATATCAAAGAGTGTATGAAATAAAAATAAAACTTTTTTATCGATGAGCAATCGAGAGAAGACGCACAAAAAAACAAAGAGAAAAAAACTCATGATTATCAGGTGTTCTTATCGAAATACGTGATTATAATCGCACAATGCACGCGAAAAAAAGTGATATGTGTGCACAATTTTTCCAAAAACTTATCTACAAGCGATTTGATTTCATATTACATATTGATTTGATTATTGCGGACCGCAGAAAGAGATATAAGCCTATTCGTAACTTTTCTTACAAAAGAGAGACACATCAAAAACACAACAGCGAGTGTTTTACAATATCGCGTGCATAGAGATAGATGCATAGAAATAGATACGTGAAACATATCGTTTTGATGTTTCCCTCTCCGAGAAAAACATCAAAGACACATTTTCGGGAAAAAAATTGAAATAAAAATCAAATCGCGCAAATCACAGTGAAACTTACGCAGTCGTTGATGCGAATTGTTATTAATACGGCCTTCCTCGCAGTTGCGGCGACATCGAAGTTCAGATATTGACTTGTGACGCAAACTCACTCGATCGCGGCAAATCGATCGATGCCATAATTCTCACGCGCGAATCATTTGATAACCGAAGGTTTTGGAAAAGCCGCAGCGCGACGCTGCCGAAATCACGGTGAAACTGCACGTGACGTGACATTCATTAACGAAACAATTCGATTCGCAACCTGCGCGGAGCGCACGTCGTTCTCAACGTCGAATTAACTCGAATGAATTGGAACTTCGAACAACTGCAATTGCGTGATTGCATGAAAGAGATACTACTATATATGTATATATATATAGCATGTTTATATAGTTCAGGAACACAGTCACACAAGATGCTCGTATTCACGTTGTTGTTGATTGTCACCGCGACAATAGGTACCAGCGTCATCTGGTAACACACGGCAGCATGTATTTTAATTTGGCGGGAAGTTCAAATACACTGAGATATTCACTTCTGTGTAAAAATACGACTGGATATAAATTTCTCAATAATTTTCGTGAGAAAAGCATCTTAATGCTACATAAATAACATTTTAATAACAATCTTTTATTGTTATTTAACTAACCTTATTTAGATATTTACAGGAAAAGAGGTATAAAACATCTCAATGTTATTAAGCCTCGTCTACAATAGTCGCACGGATCGTGTCGTATGTCGTATGAGAATGTCGTACGAACATTGTTTCCGGTCGTAAGGTTGTCGCA
>QVNW01002460.1:0-31334 GCA_014825475.1 Pseudomyrmex flavicornis
AAAAAAAAAAAAAAAAGTGAAATAAAAAATAAAGCGAGACGCGGATTTGCAAAATCAACTATATTAGGAACAATTTCGCTTTACTTATTTCAGTCTCTCTCTTTATACGTAATCGTAGAATTTGCGATAGTTAAAATCGCGATATTCACGTATCTCTGCTCCAATCGTTTTCGGCCGTGTGGCAATAAAATTTGTCGACAAAAATTTAAATAGGACATTCAATGTCATCGTATAACGCGTGCGACAAAAAATTCCTATGGATTAGTCGAGAAAAGCGTGAAAAAACGGAAGATATAAGGGATGTTTGTGAGGTGGAAGAGCGGGCAAACGGTGGAGTGACGCATCTCATGTTTTTTTTTTTTTTTTTCTAAACGCCGTAATGATATAATTATTACAAACTCGAGTGTCTTGCGTTCATTTCGCGTTACTTTAGAATGGGTACGGGCACATCGAACAATTACCATGTCTAAAAAGTAGCCTAATGTTACATTTATATATATATATATATAATACTATACAATAATTTCTCGTCAAATCCTCTGCATATCGCAAAATGCTCGTAATATTTCCGAAAGAGCGCGTCAATCACAAATCCATTAACAGGAGAGTACTACCAACAGGAGTACTACGGTAAATAATAATTTACAGCAAAAGCGAATCAACACAGAATTTTCTCGCGGGGGAGGGAGAGAAGTTTAATCAACAATTAATTTCTGACGTAATGTAAAAGTAGATGTTTACCTTGTCGCACAAGCGATTCATCACAACGCAGACAGACGATTAATCAGACGAGCAATGAATCGGCATACAAGAAAAACTTATCCATCAAAATTTACATCATCGGCTTCTTTTTTTCGCGTTTTTTTTAACCATATAACAAAAGAGGGAAACTAGCACGCTGCTCTCGGATTTTCGAAGACGTGTAATCAAAAAAAAAAAAAAAAAAAAAAAATATATCAAGTAATATTAATTCTGTCGTTATCGATGATATCCTCGTTACTCGTATTCCCGCTATATTCTCGCGGTAGTGGAGGCGAATATATAGCGATTATTACAGAGATAATAAGAAAATAATGATTAATAGTAAATTGAAATTATTATTATTATTAGCGATCGTTACTTCTTAATATCAGAGAGATCTAAGTATAAGACAGTGGTAGTTTAATATCACAATAAGACTACTCAGGCCTCGTTAAACTGGGGCATGCTTCACGTGTTTTAATTTACTCCTCTCGCCTTGACGCTTCGTTATTAATCGCGACCCCGTGTTGGCGACACCAGGCCTCGAACAACTCAGGTCTTCTCGGCGCGACCGTAATTCGATGGTAATCCCAATGTCGGGTAAACTCGTTGCTTTAATCGTAATGTATCGACTTTCGTCTTGTTTGCGACGACACGTATATTGCATCGCTTACACACATGCATAGTCATCTAAGATATAAATACGCTATTATGCGGGTCTAACAATATATTTTCCGATTATGTTCATTTGAATAAGATTCTTTTTTTTTCTTCTTATTGCTGACGGTTAACAGTATACGTAACACTGTTGACATAGTTGTCAACAGTAATATACAGCTTATGCGTCGTTACAAAAAAAAAAAAAAAAAAAAACATTCAATTAGAAAATTTTACATCCACGATCGAGGTTTTATCAATCATTGGTTTCGTGCACCTTGAAATATGCGCGAAATAAACATCTGAACCAGATACGACGACACGTGAATAATGTAACGCACGCACACTCTTGATTCTTGTGTGGGCAGCAAGTTTACGTTATTCACGAGTTCAACTATGATGCGCGTACGCGCGTGGGTTTTATTACGATTACCTGAGTGATTGCCATCGGGTCGCCAGAATTCACGAGAGCGTGCGCGAATTATTACATTGCACGTGATTCATACGTTCTCCGCGCGTTGTTCTCTCCCGTCGTCAGATCGTCAGTTTGGCCTCATAGCTCGATGCATGCCGAGACTAGCGACTCTATTGTGTCTCTATAGCCGTTTGGCATCGGGGCATACGATATAAATGTCGGACCGGCCAGTCAGTTCTATACGCCTTATCTATTCGCTGCACCCCCCGCTTCTTGATGCGCGTCCAAACGATACCGTGTCCGTAACCGCATCTTGCAACGGCGTGAGAACGCGGATCGGATGGTGACGGCGCGCGAGGAGCAAGTGCGTTTAGAAGTGGCTGGCGCAAACCCGACTTCACAATATCGGCGGTAAGAAAGTGCCCGAGTCGTCGAGATTCGGATCCAGGCTCGCGACAATGTCGCCGGTTGACGCGTGTCTCGACGTCGCCGCCGACGTCGTTTGTGTACTGCTCGCCAAGGCGTGACTGCTCGCGCTACCGTTCAGTTTGCTCTTCACCATCAAACCGCCGCCGTTATCCGTACTGTCGGCGCCCGTTGAGACCTTTTGCACGACTCTGCGGTTGCCCTTGAACATCCGATACATCGTGTACGGCGGTTCTTCCATCGTTGTCGCGCGTTGCCGCGGTCCGTTGCTCACAGTCACGCTCACCGTTTGCGGAGCGTGCGCGGATTCCCGCGACGTCTCGACGCTTGTCGTCGTTGTGCTCGCGCTCGCATTCACCGTCGACGACGAGGCTATCGCTGACGAGGAAGAGCTTGCGTGCGAGGAGGACGACGAACACAGCCACTCGTGACGCACTGCCTCGTCGGGGGTCATACGCTTCTTTGGATCCCACCTGATTTAAACAAGGTTGTTTACATAATTTCTTCGCGAGTAAGACTTGTTTTTACTTGTTCAGACAAACAGTCTTCTTCCTAACGATTTATAAACTTACAGACTAGAGATATAGAACTTTTGAAGATATTTCGACTTTATCGGAGAATGAAATTCAAGATAATGAAATTCCCAGAATAATACACCGCGAAAATGTACTGTGCGTAGAAAGGAGAACTTACTCGAGGCATCTGCTAACGAAGTCGACGAAAAGCGCATCGTTGCACCGAAGAGCCATTGAAAGGTTCTTGCTACCTGCCCACCTCTTCTTACCTTTGCTATTTGTCACGCATCGCGGACTTCCTTTCTGATCTGAAATAAATTTTTAAACCCGTTTCTTTGAGTGCCACGCTGCGTGAGCACACGCCCACATCCATTCTCCGCAGTTACGCGAACGTTCGAATCTCTTTCTTTCCCTCCGAACTTTGTGCGCGCTATCGCGAGAGTGTGCATGGACTTACCGAAGAAGAGTCTGCGACGAGACGCATGATTGATAATGTGCTCGGGCGGCAGACCCAAGACTTCCATGATGCAGGCAAGCTGTTCTATCTCGTCCTCGCCCGGAAACAGTGGATATCCGGTGTAGAGCTCGGCCAAGATGCAGCCCAGACTCCACATATCGATCGGCGTGCCGTACGGCAGACCGAGAATTACTTCCGGACTCCTGTAAAACCTTGACTGTATGTATGTGTACACGCGCTGGTGGCTGTAACACGACGATCCGAAATCGATGACTTTGATCGAGCTGCTGCCCCGTTGTTTCAGCAGCACGTTTTCCTGTATGAATAACGACAGAATAGAGATGAGAAAGCCTCGGGCTTAAGAGATTAACGCGAATAAAACATGAGTCCGCATACGCGCGTTTTCGTTTTTTTCTTTTCTTTTTCGTTGACATACGTACCGGTTTCAAGTCGCAGTGAATGATGTTCTCCCGGTAGAGCAGTCGCAGGCAACTAACTAGCGAGTTAGCGAAGCGACGGATCAGGCTCAAACTGAATCCTTGATAATTGTTCTTTTTGATCAGCTCGTATAGATTTAAGCTGCAACGAGATAATGCAAGGTTCAGGTTTTACGTTTGTTTTTCCGACTGAGATAAAAAAAAATAAGGTGCGTTTCGCGACTCGACTTTATCCCGCGCGATCACTCACCTCATTAATTCGAAGCTGATGCACAGGTGATTCCTGAAGTAAAAATATTCTAGCATGTGTATCACATTGTGCTGCGAGCTCACCTCCAGGTCCTTCTTCCTGAGCTGTTCCAAGATTCTTACCTCGATGAGAGCCTGATGATGGAATCTCTTTTTGTTCCTGCAAGGACAGTGAAAGCCGACGTTGTTTAAATAAAGAAAAAAAAAAACAAACGACGTGGCTCGGGAAGCCACGGCGAAGAAATTCCGGTTGCCTCATTAGGCCTCTCTTCGCATTTTTTTCTCAGATCATAACTCGGAGAGTTGAGTCATAACGACGATGACTGTACTGTTTTCACATACCTGACGATCTTGATAGCGATGTGTTGTCCCGTCTTGTGGTCCAACGCTCGAATTACTTGACCAAAACTACCCTTGCCGATCACCTCCAATATCTCGTATCTGAGACACACATGAATGTTTCGAATTTACATGTGCAAGAAAATAAAATGCAGGAATAAGACATAAAAAATAAGACCAGCGTGCAACATAGTTGGCAACATAAGTCAGAAGCAATTCGTCTCGTTGTCGTCACGTCAACAAAAAAGTGAGAAATATCACGTATCGTCACATTGTCAGCACGTATATGTTATCAACAATGTAGCGCCTGGTCTGAAGAAACAGCTTAACGATAAAAAAAAAAAGAAAAAAGAGAGCTTCTTGAAAAAGTGAAACGTTTTGTTTGAAACACACGGGCTTATTGTACGCGCGAGAAAATTCGTCGTCGCGCACCTTTTATTTCTCGTTTCATGCAATTCGCCCGTGTATATTTAGATACAACGCGCTACCCGTTCGCGCGGCTTTCGACCGCAATTTTCTCGTGTGAGAATAACGACGTGTATACGCGCGGAATGCAATTGCGAGAAGATTTCTTCGACGAGCCGACAAACGAGATTCGTATAATCGCGAAACAAATAGCTCGCGATAACGGAGTAACAAAGAGAGCCGCGCGCTGAGAAAACTTTTAGTTAAAAAACAAAAAAAAACAAAAAAAATACGGCGCTCACCTGTAGGAGATATGATCGTGCAGGACCTTGTTGTAACTGCCGTTCTCGTCGTCGTAGCCGCCGTTCTGCGAACTGACCTCCTCGCCGTGGATTTTGTGTGCCGACAGGCCCAGATACCAGATCTCTGAGTATTTCTCGATTTCGGCGCGCTCGAATTCCGTCAGTCTGGATCCGTAATATTTTATCGCTTCCTGGGGCGTCATTGGCAATCTCCCGGCTATTTTTTTCGTGAGACAAAACACACGTGTGAAGTGAGTGCTCGAGAAAACTGCGACATAGCGTTACATAAGTTATTTTTACAACAGAGTTCTCATACATTTCGCTAAACAATTTTTTTTTACAGCGGCCGCGATAAAAGTTACTCATTTCTTTGCGTTTTTTTTCAATTAATCAAATAATTGTTTAAATCTTGTTTATTAAATTCTCATGTATTTTTTTTATTGAAAAATATTACAAAATTGTTTTAATCTGTTTTACTTAAAAATTTTAATCGTTGCGCAAATTGCGCAGAGAAGTATATTTACTCGTTCACGGATGCGCGCGCGAAATTGAGAACCGTTTCTCTCTCTGTTCGAGAGGAATATGAATAATATTCTTCATATGTGCGGTAATCCTATATTGCGTGCGATCCGCGTTACCGTAATGGCATCCTCAAATGCGTACTTGCGACGTATCTTAAATATGTATGTTGTGTCGACGACGCATTAAATGATAACGTTGTGTGCGCGCGTGTGTGTAGCGCACAAACTATCTACTTACGCCAAGTAAAGGCGTCTCGCGATTTTCACGTAATCCTAGTGTATTTTCTGTCTCACGTACCGTACACCTCGGGAGAGCTGATGGGTTCGTGCAGAGGCATATTGTGGATGTTGTTGCTCGTGTTATTGGAGTTGTTGCCATTGTTATTATCGGATTTATCCACTCGCGTTGGTTTGGCATTGTAAAAAGACGGCAACTTCTGGAACAGATAATTAAAACAAAAAAATTGCTTTTAACAATGTTAAAACACTTTGAGAATTTATATAAACTTTCTTGCACGTTCGTGATTTGCGGAGTCGCTTATTTAATTGCGCGCGCAATACCACGAGTTTTTCGCGACAATTTATGTGTTCTGTATATTAGTGAGTTTCTCACGAGAAAGAGAGATAGGAGCCGAAGAACGGGATGATCTAACGTTATAATTCCAGCGCGAAATGTCAACGCTAATGACAAGAGCAGCTGGACCCGTTAATGTCGCGACTTCCCGTTCTCTAAGGTCAAAATATGAAATTCATCAAGTCTATACGCGAGATGAGAAACTTGACGACGAGCAGGTATTTCAGAGAAAAAGAGAGAGAGAGAGAGAGAAAATGTAAGGAGGAAGGATATTTAATTAAATTTAATGAATTCAAGTCGCGCGCTATAATTCATCATAAAATTGTTTGACACAAATATTCAATGAAAAGACACACATACGGCGTATATTGTGTTCAAAACATCGAGCGCGCGTGTAATTTCTTCAATTATCCGCGTCTTGGTTCCACCGCAAACTGATCGATCGCGAAAAGAAAATAACACCGCGATTATCTTCGCGCGTTCGGTTTTTTCGCACTGAAAATTGCCCGAATCGCTTTTGTGGCGACAACACACGGCGATCGAAAGCTTTTTTTCTCACTGTGAAAGTGGTGTGGCGGCATAATCTCTTAAAGAAAGTAGAACGGGCGCGCATGGGTGCGCGCGCGTGTGTGTGTGTGTGTGTATGACCGCGCGGACTGACCTCTCCGATTCAACAAGTTTAATGACACCGAAGACGACCCGGGCAATTATTTTCTTCGCTGCCGCGAGAGAGAACCTATTAAAACGCTTCGTCGCCAGCGCGAAGCCTTTCCGTACCAACAGCCAAGGGCAGTCACCGGTCGTGAATGCACCGCGAATGACAATCGCGGTGCCTTGTCGCGCGCTGCTGTTGTTTTCTCTCCCCGGTATATTTCCAGCTGCGTGTTCATTAGATTTCCTCGCGCGTCTTTCCGCCGATGTTAATATTTATAAACCACAAGCGCGCCAAGCGATATCGATTTTTCGGACATCACACGATGACAGGAATATCCGGCGCTAGTAAATAAATACGTGAAAAAATACAATTCTAAAATAAGTCGTATACGTTCGTACATCTGTTTTTAACGGTTTAAGCGATAAACTTTATCGTGACTCTTGCGATAGCGTGGCGACAGCGAACAGGTCAAGCACCCCGATTTTCATTATTCCGTAGAGAAATCGTACGATGTCTCATCTTCTATAGGAATTTTTTTTCCTCTATTGTTTGTTATTCTTCTTATCTATTTGCAATCGATGCGACGCGAAATAATAAATGTATTTATTTGCAAATATAATAAAGAACAAATTGGCGGCGCGTTATGGAAATCGCCACTTCGGCCTTTGATTACCTTGAAAGCAGGGAATACACCACGCTCACCTCGCCCCAGATGTTAACAGCGTTTATATCACGTCGGCGTTATGAGAAAGTATCGAAATAACAAACGCACTCTGCATGAATATACTCAATAACTCCGCATATTATAAAGCGGCTGACGTTTACCTTCGACGCGTACACGCCGCGAATGCTTGTACGCGATCCTTTGTGAAATATGTTAAAGCGCGAAGTATTATTATATATTACGGACATATGAAATATGTTTCTTGAACACACTGCGAACATTTGACATAACGATTGCTATTATCTTGATTAATCTTGATCACCCCAAATGGACCTCCTAAATAGAATCTCGCGAAAACGTTTGATCTATACGTTCCTTCCTACGGAGGCGTGAGGCTATATAGCGATCGCGACAACAAAGAGCGTCACGATTCGGCGCCAATTGATCAAGCCCCGGCGGCAATTAAGGCCAGACAAATGTTGGCATAAATTTCTATCAAAGGGTCGTCCAGACGGTTCACAAATGCTCCGCACCACGCGTCCTTGTTGCCTTCTAAGCGCTACACATCACTTTGCGTCTAACGCTATCGCATTATCGGATATCTCGAGGAAAAATTATCCGCGTTGCGCCGAATTCTAAAAAAAAGCAAATCGCAATCGTAAAACATATCTCGCGAAAACATCGATAAGCTGGATTTCACGACGCTCGGCGTGTGTAGCTTTGTATTTTCCTTCGCGCGACATCACGTTATTTCCGCTCCGTTAATTAAGCGAATTACGCGCAAATCCTTCCATTAAAATTCAGATCTAAAAATGGACCAATGCGCGCATGCGGTCTTTCTCTCTCTCTCTCATACACACACATACATTCTCTTTCTCTCTCTCTTTCCAGCCTGAACTAATGAAAAATTATTATCGGCCGTTGCAGACTCATGCGTTTCGCGCGCGGAGTGAGAGGGAGCGGCATAAATAAAAAATCGCGAGTGAATAACCGTGCGGTCGCTCGTATAAATTGTAATCTCGCATTTAACTCGCCCCGCGCTCTCGCGCTCGCAGTTTATCTCTCGTTCTTCTTCTTCTTTTCCTCTCAAGCTGCGTCTGATCGATCAGAACCACCGCCATCTCCTCCTCCTCGCCCTCTTTTCTCGTCGACAATAACAGAAGAAGGCTCTTCGGTTGCCAAGCCCCGATGCGGTGTCGCGGGCGCGCTTAGCGTACGCATAAATAACACGCACGACTTCGCACCGCCAAGATTCACGTAATGAATCCGCCACGAGCCAAAACCGCCTGACCCTCGAAAATCCGCCAGAGAGAGAGAGAGAGAGAGAAACAAGCAAAAGACCTGAGAAGAAGAAGGGAAGGGAAGAAGGAAGGATAACCTTGTGTAACAAACGTAACATTGTTCCGTACGATGTGCGCGATTCGAAAATAGATCGTCGTCGTATCTCGCGATTTTCACGATAGCCGAAGGCGGTAAAGGGGAGAGAAATTCTCCCAAGGACGCGAACGTGTGTTCACGTTCGGTTTCAGTCGGTGGCCGACAGACCGTGTGTGTATCCGCCTAACGATCGCGGAGATAGGCATGCACAATAATCCCCTGCATCCCAGTTATGTATGCGGTTTACCTTGTGACATCTCCCAGTCGCGGCCGCCTTTCTAATGCCCGCGTGCGCCAACGCGAGACTCGCACAGCTGCGGCTGCTGCCGCAGTAACGATTACGTGTAACAAACGTCGAGTATATATACCTACGCGTCCGAGTATTCGAGTACATGGGACCAACGTGAGTGTAACGCGCGCATACACACACACACACACACACATACACGTGGGCGTATCGGTATCTCGGAAGCACGGCGGTGGAAAACGTCACTTGACTTGTATACAACGGAAGGAGAGAGAGAGAGAGAGAAAGAGAGCTCATTAACCTGCGTTGCGCCGATCCCCGGAGCAATTGGAGCGCTGCTAGGCAGCATAAGAGCCGCCTTGAAAGCGACTTAAAAGGACGCGGATGCAAACAGCGGCGTACATGCACGCGCGCGCGTCGAAACGCTAATAGCGCGCGCCGATGCATCATACCACGTTGCATTGTACTTTCTCAGATTTGTTTTTTTTCTAGAGAGAGAAGTTCAAAATCGATAAAGTTTCGTGGAAACTTCAGTAACGTTGCTGGTTGTTAAATGGTTTTCTCTTTCTCAAGTAATGTCAAAATAATTTTAACGGAATCCCAAAGACACACATCTTTCGTGTAAATGGTGGATAAACAGAAGAATCTCGTGCGGAAACCGGCTAGATATGTGTATCAACGTATCTCATCCGCCCACACACGAATGGTGTCTTTTGTAACATCGACTCTCTGCATACGTATACTCTGGCGCTACCGCACTCGGCAAACACGGGAGCAAACACTCGTACAAACACTTGTACACGAATAAATAAAAAAAAAAGCAACGCTTTTCATTTGAACGTATAAAATCGCCGTTAATGCATTCCGTTTATTTGCCGTTTTACATCGGAATGTTATTTCGCTGAAGTACTGCAATAAAGCAATTCTTTCTATTGTCGCGACGAAAGAGCTCGCGCGCGCGTTGTTAACGGAATTGAACTTGAATGCAGCTCATTAAAACTTCCGAGCGACACGAAAAGCGACTTCGGACGCGAAGCGAGACTCGACACAGTTGATACCAGCAATTCGTAATCACCCTCGAGCGACAAGTTTGTGTATCAATTTAATTTCAATTACGCAAAAGTCAAGACAACTCGATACAAAGAGTTCCCTGCTCCGTTCCACGGCCAGAAATGTTGCGCGAGTTCTAGTTTTTTTTTTTCCCACGACACATACTTTACATTACAAACTTTCTGAAGTAAAGCGTGTAAAATGTGGAATATTTGCGTTTTTTGAAGGTGAACACATAGTTTTGCTCTTTCTCTCAGATATACAGAATATTGCGTATATCGCGCGTCCTTAACATGCAAATGATGCATTTTTTTGTCGCGAATGAATGCAAATGCGTTTATACGCACAGAGAGAATAAGTACTTTGACGCAAAATTTCGAGCAATAATAAAGTTTAGGTGCGAGCTAATTAAATTTTTACGCGACCGAATGCTACTATAGACGATAAAAATTGCACAATGTTCCGTTATGCACACGGACATACTTTGCTGTGTTGGAAGGCGATTTTTCGATCTCGTAAATTAGAAAGTGTTTACGTTGCAGAAATGTGCGCGATCTTGTAAAAGCGGGAAAGCGAAATTCTACTGCCAATGAACGCGCGCGCGCGCGCGCGAGTCAATTATAAATCATCGGCTAATCATGTGCGTTAACGATAACTTAATTCCGCGCGCGATTATTAATAGGATCAAAATATTGCACGCGGAACAACGTCCTCATCCGCTATGGGCAAGTATTTGAACAGATGCGACTCGAAGCTTATGCAATTTTTGGCACAACATTAATTCGCGCGGCCCGATTGGTGATTTATCATTCACAAAAATTCTTACGTTATGTCCGCAGTGGCGGCGGACGATTATAAAATCAAGGCGTGTGAGAGTTGGCATTAGTCGAACGCCCTGATATTTAGATCGTAATTCGCGACAAGCCCGCTCGGCCAGCCTGCCGAAGCAAATTGAGCGTCCGATATAGGTATCTCTAACATATGCGTTTCGCGTAAATACATTTAAAAATACCTCGAAGCAAATGTTACGTTTCTTCGCTTATTATAACGCATCGGCGCGCAAATATTTATATTCGCGAACAGACATTTACGTTATTTTCTCGCTAAAAAAAATAATAAAGCTAAAAATTGAAATAATTGGCTTTCCTTTTATGTGCAAATAATCCGGAGCAACGAGCACAGGGAGATTACTCTTTGACGAAAGTTAACGAGCTCTCTCCCTCTCTCTCGCGTTTATGATTAAACTAAAGTCGCGGATGTGCTCGAGCGCTTTTCTCGGCTTTACCGTTAGCATTTTAATTAACAAAATCCGTCATGCGTTATTTCTAATACGTCCATAATGCATCGGTCTCCCGCTCGCAATTACCGATTATGCCGAGGATTTATTAACCATCGCCTGTTATAAGCTGGTTCTGCAACCACGAGAAAACACGAGCAAAGAGAATCGCACCACCGCGCCACGGTGTAATCTCGGTATCCCTCGTTAGATAGGTCAGATATCTGAACTTGCGGAATTATCAGCCTGGTACGATAGTTTCTTACCGCGCGCGTATATCCGCATACTTATCTCCCTCCCCTCTTCTCTCCGCGGCAGGCAGTATCGAGAGCAGAGTGTCGGGCGTGTGTTGATCTCAGGAATGCGAAAGCGCGAAATTGCAAAACAATTGTCTATCGAATCAGCGAAAGCAAACGATTTCGAAGCTCGTTCGAAAGTACGTATCGCGAATATGTACTCGCGCTTTTCCCTACCTCTTTCTCCCAAGTCTATGAAATTTCTCCTGTTTCCAAGTCTTATAAGAGAGCGTCTCTTTTCTCGCCGCTCGAGGACGACAATACCGAATAATAATCCTACGACTCTATCATTGACACACTTGCTAAGCCGACCTCCCCGTCACACTCGACTCGTCGAGCGAACTCGCTTTGATCGCGTCCCGATCGAAAGTTATGGGACGCACCTACGCACAACGCGTTTTGCACATCCTGGCCGGGAATGTTGCGTAAGAGTCACGCATAGCCGATCGCTTCCTTTCCGAAGAGCAAAAGAAGCGCGAACGACCAACCGGTATTTTCACAACCGACCGGCTGCGCACGTACGTGTGTGTGCATTCACGCGCGTGTACATGCGATTTACTCTAGATAAGTTTCATAATTACATAACGGAGCCGACGCGATAAACGCGCTTGTGGGATGCAATTGGGGAATTTCTACGGGATTACGTGAAATTACGCAGCCATTTGACGGTTTGAACCGCGATGGATTGTAGCATTAACGCGGAGCTACTACTAGTAGGTAATTCGTGAATAATGGTGACTCGTGAAATGAGAGAGAGAGAGAGAGAGAGAGTACTTTACGTAGAAAATGCGATAATTAGTAGCAACACTTTGAACTAATGGATCTAATTCTTTGCAAATGACAGTAAGAATTTCGCTTGTCGATATCGTATTTTTGGCTTCAAGTTTTTTTATTGAAATATTACAATTTTTGTACTAACTCTCGAAAAGAATTGTGAGTGGGTCAATTCTGTCTCGTATTCTACTGAATTATGAAAAAGTTGCTCCTATTATTCTTAGTTTATTTGCACTACCTTTAAATCCAATACCGATCATCACGTTTACCTGGTGTTTTTCTAATTGCAAACGACTGATTGAAGAGATGCCTTTCTCTTGTAAACACCGTAAACACTTTTGAGCGCCGCCTGATGCTATACCTCGCTAAATTTTAAAACGTCACGTAGGCATCAATTTTTATAAATATCTCTCAAATCAATATATCTCGCAAATTGATATTTCTGCTATAATTGTCCTATATTTGTTGTTTTCGAGATAAGTCGGTCTCCGATGCTCTTTTCGTGTAAAATAAAATTTTCGCGCACAGATTTGTATATATAAAGTGCGCTATCATCGTTGCATAACGTCGCTTGGTTATCACATGAGTGTTGTGTGCGATCGATGAAAAATTTCTAAGAA
Organism: Pseudomyrmex flavicornis; assembly: GCA_014825475.1. Taxonomy (NCBI): domain Eukaryota; kingdom Metazoa; phylum Arthropoda; class Insecta; order Hymenoptera; family Formicidae; genus Pseudomyrmex; species Pseudomyrmex flavicornis. The sequence goes on from QVNW01002460.1 coordinate 12,998, forward strand.
AATTATTTTATCTGCTCCGGTATCTTTTTTAATATAAATGGTAAATACATTACATATCCAATTTAAAGTAAAACTCAGCAAAGACGAGTTTAGTAATAATCGATAAAAAACTCGATGTTATCGCATTTGTTTATCGTCACGATTGCATCAAGAGATGTTCGAAACAATTAAAAGTAACGATAATCGCGACAAATTACGCGTAAAAAGGAATTTACGAATTGTAGTCACGGTATAAGAACAACAAAAAAAAAGACATAAACGAACCGCATGCAAAATGCAAAATACATGAATGAGCATCAAAACGTCCAAACAATACGCGGTGCGTCACGCGCGCGTTGCATATTAAACCGAGAACTATAAACCAAAAAGCGACGGCGGAGGCGGATGGCGTCGTCGTTGTCTCGTCTCTCCGAACGACAATTATCCTTTCCAAACACGGTGGATTAAAGCTTGTTTCACTGAGACGACTGTATAGACGTATTAGTTTACATATGCTGCGTTCATTTGCGCGAATTTCATGAAATACATATATATTTCATGAAATATATCTATATTTCACATACACATACGTATCCGCATGCATGCCACACATCGATCGTGCTCCAATGAGCGGCGCATTGTGCAAACTCTCTCGACCGAATTTCACAGATCTGACTGAATAATAACGTGATTTATTCAGAGGAATCTGTGACGTAGATGCGCGCATCGGGCCGTATCGGGGAGAGAATCGGAACAAAAGATTCGCAAAGAAGCAAAAAAATAGAGGCCGCGGGGTCTTCGTGTATTCCGAGATGCGGAAAATACATCGCGCGCGATTCTGTACGATCGCTGCGCTTTATCTCATTTAAAGCGATTCCGAAGAACGAGCGAGAGATCGGCGTTTATGCGCCGCGATCCAAGACCGGTAATTTCTTCGGGAAAACAACAACAATCGCGGCGCGAGATCCGGTCGCGCGCAGGCCGATTTCCAATTGATGCGCGTAGCATCTTTCTCTCGCGAACGCATCTCAGGACGAAACTGACCTCAAATAAAACCTGATAGAAAACATCACGGACTCCTCGCGAGGTCCCATCCGCTTTTTACGCGCTCTCCGGCGCGTTTCGAATAATAAACTGGTTTCGGAGTTCCGGTTGCTCCCCCCTTCCCCCTCCCGGTCCTTCTTCGTCCCGATCGGCAAAGTGGACGCGAGAGAGAGAGAGAGAGAGAGAGAAAGAAAAATAAAACGCCTTAATAAGGCAACGAAACCTTTGCGCTCATACATGGCAACGACTAGATTTTAGTCTTCTTCCCTCGTGTGTCAACCGTCGTCGATCGTCTCGCGCCTTAATCGCCTTATAAATTATTTATAAAGAATACACTGGCTATCCGACACTGAAATCCGATAGGATGTATTTTTTGATCTGACTTCAGATCTGTGCATTAAAAGCATGAATAATTCATTTTTATGAATTAAAAAAAATATATATGACATTGTGTAAGATTAAAGATTTATCTGTTAATTGGTTTTTGATAAATTCTTTACATGCATTAAGTTTTTTATCGCCGATGCAAACCACCATCCCGCTGATGAAAAACAGCGGATTCTCGACAGTAGAAATCGCCGAACTCAGAAGAAGAAGGTCTTTATTGACGATTTTTCCCGTTGCGCTTCAACCCGCGAACAATGGAAACTGGAAAGACAATCGAGAGCGTCGAGCCCGTGGAAGCCTTTCATTGCTTAACAACTTCTGCGTATTGAAATTCAATCGCGCGCGTTCGTGCTGCGTTCTTTGTCGTCCGCGTCGTGGGCCGCGACGACACAATTTCCGCCTCGGAGCGGGGAATATTCGACCGAATGTTGAATTCTCGTTTCCACAGGCCATCACGTCTTTGTCATCTCTCTGATACGCGTCTCAAAGTAGGGAAAGCAATTATTTCGTTGGGATTTATTGATTGTCGCTTTGTCATGAAAGTTATTTATCTCTCGCAAAATTGCATTTCAAGATTGTCGCCGCGCATTTTTTATCCGACGAACTTTTTGGTTCCTTTTTTCTACTCGTTATTAAAAAAACACTCGTGCGCGCAGATGTATTTATCGCAAAAATAAAACTTATTGACGGCGAATGTCAGAATTAATTAATGATGCAAAAGGTAATAAGAGACAACGATAATTAATAATATTATGCCTTGTGACACAGGTTCTGACTTTCATGTCAAATATAATATAATGAATAAAACGCTCGCGATGATAAATTGCGAGATGTATATGCACTTTTATATCGCGGAGTCTCTCAGGTGACTGGCGATTTTTTTTTTGTTTTTTTTCCTGTTGCGTCGACCTAACCTCGAGAAACTTAGGCGGACGCAACCGGATGTGACTGCGATCTCGCGAAGGAAAAGTCGCACACGGCCTTCTTGTACACGTGAACGCGTCACGTGTTCGGGACGTACACGTGGTGCGGTTACCGGATTGTGTCGAGTGCTCGCTCGCGCTCGGTGACATGTAACACGCGTGTAAGAGCGCACATGCACGCAGAGTTATCGGCTGCACGCGTGGTCTCTTCCTTTTCTTCTTCTTCTCTTCCTCCTCCTCCTCCTCCTCGTCCGAAATGAGCTTTCTCCGTTTGGCCACGCTCTCGTGATGCCCTTCTGGCTTGCCGTATAAATGACGGCTTGGCGTGTAGTTTATGTGAGAGCGCGAGGATCGAAGTGCAGCTGCGAGAAGATCGAATCGAGAAGGAATAAACCCGGAAGAAGAGTTTTACGAACAAAGCGCGAGCCGAAATTCTGACCGCGAAATAAAAAGAAACGAGCTGTATTATGGGTTTCCTTCGCGTTCGAACGCTACTCCGTTCTCGAGAACATCTGCAATTTATGGTCTTCTTCGCTGTTTTCGAAGTTTCGGAAATTCTTTCCTCCGGGAAATCTTTTCACTAACCGTTGAACGGACAGGCGATACTCAAGCGAGAAGACGATTTATCATATTCTGATATAAATGTTCTATTTACGTTTTCAAGGCGCAAGCTATTTTCGCGAGAAACATGATACTTTTGTTGCGAATGTGAAAATTCTTAGATAAAAGAGAAACAAACAATTTCTCTTGACGAATAGTCCGCGCGTCCGACTATTTCAAACTAACACTCAATCTCTCTTTCCTCGAGATTTTAATCTCTTCTGCAAACTATGATAATTACTTTCAAGGCTCGGTTCGTTATTCCGCGCGATATTTCCCTGCAGGGAAATCAATCACGCTAATTAAATCGCGTAGCCTAGAGGTGAAAGATCGATTTACGATCGCGCGATGATACGTTTACGTAAACGAAACGCAAACAATGACTCGTCCGTATGATCCGCGAGAGATATGGAGCCAAGGCTGGTCGCCTTGACACAAAACGGAACGCTCACCTCAGAAAACCGGAAAACGCTAATCGCCCGGTTTAGCGAACGTTGCGCGTTTTGCAACGGCATCTTACAAGCGGTGCTTGTGACTGCGGCCGCGTTGGCGACAATTACGTTCCTCGTTAAAAGCACGGCAAACACGTTACTGCTTTCTAAACAAGATTTACTCGTGTCGAGAGAGACACAATTTAAAAAAAAAAAAAAAAAAAAAAAAAGATGAGTGAATATAATTTCAATTTGAAGTCTGATGTGACAAGCACACAAAGGAGAAGTGCGTCGCGCACGATGCGCCAAGAAAAATCTCGAGTTCCAGGTGTGCGTCGGATAAAGTAATGGATATGCTCGCGCGTCATGCGTAATTCTCAGACGCGTGAGCGTCCGCAGCACGCGTCTTGCACTAAACGTAAAACACGACGAGAGTCTTTTATAGCTCTGCGGCGGGGCATTTTCGCGAGACTTCGAATTCCAACGATCGATTCCACAATGATCGGTTCGTGACACGGCGCGGTCGTTTTCGTAAAGGGTTGACATTCCGGATGCGTTTTATTGGCAAATGCGCGCGGCAGGTTCCTCGCGCGCATCTCGCGTCGTAATAATAAACGTCGCTTCAAGGAGAAGCTATAGTCGAGGAAGAAACGCGCGTCGCGTCCTTCGAGATAAAACGATAACTTGTATAATCTTACGAACAGATGTGTCATTCTCGCGGAAGGATATTATATGAGCATCGGACGTGAAAGAAATGAACACATGTGTTTAAAGAGAGAGAAAGGTAATATATATATATAGGTATACACTTTTCTCTCTTTCTCTTTTATATATGAATTTAATGCGAGATAACAGCCGTCGAGCGATTATTCCATTAAAGTTCCATCGATCGACGACGACGTTGTTCTCTCGACCGCGTGATCAATGGACCGCGCGCGATCTCCGCGTCGCAAGAAAATGTGTGTCACGTAATAAGGCTGTCTGTAATGCACTTGGCAAACTTTCAAGTGTAACTAACTGGTATTTAAACTCGTCTTTATCGCGCAATTTATTATAGGTTTCTCTCGTAACCGTAAATGAAAGATATTAAAACTCTCCGTGTGGTTTTATCACGCGTCGGTTTGTGCCGCTTCCAAAAAAAAAAAAAAAACTCTGCGCGTTTATTGCAAATCTTATCAGAGAAAGAGAGATAAATGCGCACGAAGTAAAATCACAAACTTTTATTGAGTCGTTGGGGTATTTGTGCTATTATATGTACCGTAAATTGTATGAATACACGAGCGCGCACAAACACGAGAGAGAGAGAGAGAGAGAGAGAGAGAGAGACTTATTTTTTACGATTCTACAAATCATCGTTTTTATGTATGTGAGACACACATTCATTTTCATTTAAATACACATTCATTAATTGAATACGCATTCGAGCGAAATTTGTACATCTTATTTACATGTGCAAGCCTAATTAGAGGGAATTGATAAATAGCGCTGCGCATTAAAGCATTCTAAAAAGACAAGGCACGCGCGTCTTCGAAGACCTCGGGATTCCAAGCACATTACCAGCTTGACGATATGCACGCGTCTCTTCATCATCAAGGCTCATTGCCTCGCGCTTATGTTTAATATGGAGCTTTCGCATATGCACCGACCGTGTACAATAAATACAACGCGACGAAGCGCGCGTATTGTTACGCACTCAAGCCGGCGGAAGTCACATAACACACACTCGTACGACGACGTTTCCCCCGCCGGAAACGACGTCGATCGCGACAAACGTATACGACCGCAGTTTCCATTATGCGAGAGACAGCGAGAGAAGCGTTACGGCGAGGAATTAACGGCGATCCTGGAATTTATCATCAACAATCGCGAATCGGCGCAGAATTGTCGGAACGATTCCATTAACCCTCTCTGATCCCTTCAACGCTAACGGGACACGCGTGACCCTTTCTCTCTCTCCCGAACGTTTTCTCTTTAAGTGTAGAACGATATCAATAACGATCAGAGCAACTGCATATAATCCCGATTTTTTGCCGTTTGTTTCTTGTTTGCGATGTATCGAAAATAGCACGTACGATAGCGTCTATCGCGCGTGCTATGAAATCGATAATTACGATAAGCAATACAAGAAATAATTATTGCCTCGATAAACGCGAAGAAGAAATCGTCGTGTCTTGTGAAATACGATAATTCGAATGTATCTTTGTTTTTTTTATTGATAAAGTCGCGCGATTTGTAATTTTGCGCAGAGATCGGGATATGACGAGCAAAAAACAATCGAAAAATTTTTAGAAAACAAAAAAGTCTGGTAAAAATGGAACGGTAAGTACGTCGCTAATGATGATCGGTCATAGAAAGTTTCGCGCGGCTCACGTGCACGCAACCGTGATTCTTACGAAAAGAAATCGCAATATTTCACCACGAGGAGACACGGTATTCACGTACGTAAATTATTTCTTGCGCTTTAAAAAGTGGAAGCGCGACTCGCGCTCTTTCTTTACGAGCAAAAAAAAAGTAGACACACGATATTTAAATGAAATACACAGAATTGTGAAGTTTCCCCGATAAAATTCGAAAAACTACATGCTTGTTTTTCTATTATAAAATAATTATTATTATCATATTGTTCGCATTGTTGAAAAAAAAAATAAAGAACACAGAGCGTTATCTTATCGCATTTAAACGATAAATAAAGTTACCGATTTAAAACGATCGACAAAAGATCGATTGTTTTTTTTAAATCTAAGTGTCTTGAGCATGCGATTGCGCACGTAGATACCCTTTGAATGTAATTAGAGGTTATTTGTCGGTGGACGATTAGGCGGGACGATTTCGACGACGATCAAAACCGGTTATATCTCGTCGCGACCGACGGTCGACCTGGAACGACGTACAGCTACTGGTGGCAGTTCATCGTCCTTTTGTCGTCGGGGCCGGCTTGGGTGCCCCCGTCCCGGCCTTACCGTAGCGATCATCGCACGCGCGCGCGCAATGCGTGTTTAGCACTTACACATCGGCGCATTGGTGCGCGATATACCATCGGTGGTCTTATAATTGAACCGACTAATGAATATTTATATCCCAAGTCGCGATTATTGTACGGCGAGACTACGCGGTGTGTTCGCACGTAGTTGCGCGATAGAACCGCGCGTTGAGTTTATGCGCCGACTGGATTCTGCGGGCTCGGGAACGACGACGTACGGGTGAATATACAAGAGAGGGCGATCGCAAGCACGGGCACGCTGGCTCGTATACACTGCCGGAAAAACATTCAGCTGTCCGACAAGTCTTCACTCTGGGTGATAGGATATATGCGCGATTGTTCTCTCTTAATTCGTTTCCTTTGTGCCTTATCGCGACATGTACATACATACCTCGAGTCGCAGACGCGAGACTTTCGAAAGCACATGCACACATGTCAATTTGATTCCGGGATTGAAATTTACTCCGGAAGAGCGGAGAGAGATAACATAGTTGCGATTTTAGGTCGCAGTTGTACGTGTGTATGTATATACATATCCAACACAAGCGATATATTGTTAAATTTGCTGAGTCTGAGGAGAAACAAACCAGTGTGTTAATGGCGTGTCGGCGTGACACACGGGTTTCTCATTATCATTATCACCCACACCAAGATTCGCGCAAGGTTTGCCCGTGCTTGCGCGCGCCCACGAAACGGAACAACAACGACATACTCATAATCGAACGGATAAACGGATATCTCCATTAGCATAGTCGTAACCGAGCCGAGACCCACATATGCACGGGCGCACGGAGTCAAAGTGCGTATGGAGATAACGGTATACGCGCAGCATGTCCGTGTGTACGCATTTATGTATGCGCGCGTGTTTGTGGAGAGCGAATAAGAAACGCCTGTGCGAGCTATGCGTTTCCGCGTGGCCGGTGATGAGATTCGACCGGAGCGACAAGATGCTAACACAACCGATCGAATATAGCCGTTTGCGTTGTTATAGACACGCGCCGTGGAAAACGCGACTGTGTTGCAAGGATTGTTTTTTTTATTATTTCTCATTCGAAGAAAGTCTCGAGAGTTTCGAGTTTCTGCGAAAATTTTTTGCGCTCAAGTGAAACGCGAGACTGCACAGTCGCGCGTTCGACGATAGAACAGAAAACTAAAAAAAAAAAAAAAAAAAAAAAATTTTATATAAATTTGATATTAGATGTTTTATGTGCGAGGGAAAATAAAAACATCTTATATCAGCGTGTTTGAGAAGAAACAATCTGCGACAATCTTTAGATACTCCTTGTTATCTTCTCGCTCAGACACGTCGATTGATTGTGTTTTCCAACACAGCAAATTGCTCTCTTCGTAGAAAGCGTAGATATATCTCATGTCTTCTAGATACACGTACGCGTGTAACAAGAGGATCGCAAGTAAGCAATAATAAACACCGGCATCGACGCCGATTGTTCGAGAGATGACATAAAGGCGTCGCATTGTCTCTCTCTTTCTCTCGTTTTTCGTAGCAAGTGCGAGCGACGGGGATAATTATCGAATTGTGTCTCAATTCTTGCTCGATTGTGTGCGACCTCAACAATTTATTTGACGGTGTCGCCGCGCGTGGATAAATTACAAGACGGAGAAAACGTAACGTATTAACAATGGGACGCGCGCGTTACGTGCGTTATTATGCAAGAACGGTACAGAGAAAAGGATGACGAGAGAGAGACACACGCGCGGTTTCTCTCAGAAAACACGAAGATACGACACGATCTTCTTATTCAAAATCACAACTTAAACACACGCGGCCGTAATAACTCCGAGAAATATACACGTTCCGTTGTTTAGCGAAATTACTTTAAGTACGAAAATTGGCTCCTTCGAGCGATCATAAATAGCAGAGTACTCGTTGCGGTGTAAGCGAGCCAATAATCATGTCGTTCCCATCTCTCAATGTTTTTCCCTCAATATTGACTCTGATGTGTCTCTCTCTCCTGTCCGCCTTTATAAGCTTCGCGCTTCATTCTAACTCGGAGTGAGGCAAGCGACGGCGCCGACTCGAAAAACGACAAGTTTACCCCCGTAAAAGTCAGGTGGGGAGAAACGCGCTAATATCCCGAGTGTTGTGTTACTTTTGCCTAGGATCGTTAACATCAGCGGGATAGCCCGCCGGTAACATATATTTATCGCGAAATCCGAGATACAATGCGAGGCGATCGGGTTACGCGCCGCACTTGTGCACGCTTATGGTTCTCGCTAGGGCTTCTTATGGTCGCATGACGTTCGTCGCCGTCGTGGCACAGCAGAGGCATGACGACAAACAACGGCGGCGGCGGCTTCATTAACTTACGCACTGAATCCTTGATGTCGCATTTAACGCAGTTGAATTGCGAACAATCGACTCCGCTCGACGTCAGAGGCGCATAATACGCGAATTTAATTAGCGTAGAAACAAACCGTGCATCTTTAATTACAACAGCTTCGCATCTTAATAGCTCGAAATCTCACAAAGCCCGACGTTGATTACGCGAATAATTGAAAAAAAAATTTGCAATTTTCTGCGGAAGGAAAACAGTAAAACCGCCAAGTGGCGAAATAACATATTATTAATAATTAGAGCGCACAAAGGGCGCGGAACAATGTAAAATAAATAGCGAAAATAAATTTATGCGAGATATATGAAATTTTATTATGTCCGGTTTTATATATATCATAAATAAATTTGCTTTCGAAATTAAACGGACTTCGTTGTGAATTAATTGTCGCGTGTATATTTAAGTTTTGCGTGTGTTACCGCAAAGGAAAAAATTCATTAACATTCATGTGCGTAGTTGATATTCAAGTTGAACGCGATGAATATATGAACAAAAATTTATTTTCACATGTATATATTATCACGAGTATCGCACGACGGTGCCACCGGTGTAATTGAACACTGTAACGCTTTTGATTAGAGCAATCAGCAATGATATACACGTCAGAGCGTGCATTGATGCGTGTCGACGAGGAATCCGAAAACAATCGCCCCAAAGAATCAGAAGCGGAGACCGTGTGCAATTACATGTAACACATACACGCGCGTGCATTTTTCCGCATCATCGGACGTATTCATCCACCGTGATTTTAAACAGGCGGTAAAACAGAATCTGACACGGATAAAATAATTCGCGTTCTCCGGCGATCAAATTATATTCACGCTTTTAACGTGCCGCGCATAAAATTATTGCACATTTATTTAATACAAATTTATAAATAATATAATTTCATCCTCTCGGTGAACTACGCAGTTTGCGTGCGCTCACTCGACGCTTCGTTCCGAACCTGCATACGCACCACACATTGATTTCCTCTGTGTGTAACGCAACCGCCCCTGTCGTTTCGCGTAAAATCTCACTCACGAGACCTGTAAATCTATCCGGCGAGTTACGTATGAATTATTATGAACGCGAATATCACGGTTTCTTTACGTAAGATCGCGCTGCGTATGTACACGAGAGATGTTTGTAAAACTCTAATAATAACTAATCATATCATATGAAACAGGAAGTAGATACTGAGGAAGTTTACAGCGAGTGAGTTGTAGAAAATAATTTTCTAAAAAAAAAAAAAAGAAGATAATTAAAAATTCAATCTACGATTACGAATCGTCTACGACTTTCTCGGTTAACTGATTATTCCTTCTCTTCTTCAATGTTCCGGGTATATAATATTGCAAGTAGCGCAGCATTATCTTTGTTGCGCCACGAATATCGTACTATTAGAAGAGAGACGTGAATCACGTCTTCGGAAAGAAGCATCGTCTATTCGCGCCATTTACGCCAAAGGCATCCCTCGGGTTCTCGTCAGAGCTTTTATGATCGGTCTGTCCTTATAAGACTCCTGCGATCAATATCTATTGTATCCGGAGAGAGACACCGTCGCTATCGAGAGTGCTCAATATATCATTATTCACATCGAAAGGTCATCAATATTAAGACACAAAGATCAAAATAATATCTTTGCAATAAAAAAAGAAACTATAAATTATGATTAACGCAATTAAAAATAAAAAAATAAAAAAAAATCACATCGGAGAAAATCACGGAGAACAATTAACATAATATTGAAAGGAAAGGCGCGCGAGGGCGCATTGTGTGCGCTCTTTAATAATTTGCAACGAGCGCGTCAATCTCGCGGGGGCCCCGGCTGGTTGAAATAAACGTTTTCGTTTTGCAAAATGACGGTAACCGGAGAGAAGAGCGCGTTTGGCTTTCGCGCCCGTGGCAATTGCACAAGCACGGCTCAACAATTAACTACAAATCCCGCGCGCACCGGACTTTCTAAATTCACGTATGAATTAGTCCGAGAGCTCGATAAACCGTGACGGTTATGTATGTAACCTACCGCGTGTGTAACGTGCCGCAAATAACGGTCAGCCGCGAATGTGTGCGAAATGTGATCACGCGCGTATGTCCATCTCTATCCGACGCGCGCACACACATTACAGCTGCATTAAATGCCGTCGTTATAATCCGACATATAAAAAGTGTCTTCTTTCGCGTGTAAGTTACTCTCTTGTGTCGCGTATTAATAAACCGCTTCTGAAAACCGCGCATGAGGGATCGAGCAAGTTGCGCAACGCGAGCGCAACTTGCTCGATCCCTCATGCGAACGAAATTCGATCGTCTCGGTTTCACGTAATGGATTCACACAAGAAAAAAAAAAAAAGAACGCCACGGACATTAAGAAGAAACAAACGACGGATAATGCGTGACGAATATATGCGCGTCACAATGACGAGATGTAAGAAATGATACAACAGCGGAATTGAGGTCGCACGAGTGAGGGTTAATGACAATGCGGTTGAACAAATTAATCAGTGACAACGGATGCCGTGGACCGCAGTGGTTACGAGAGAGAAATTTTTTTGCGTCTTAATGTAAGCGCGGAGATTAAATATGCGTTTGTGTGTCTCGGACAGAACCGCGCGTCGATTGCGATTCTCTTCAGATGTGACGACGTCCTCGCAAGGTCGCAAGAAAACGCGCGATGTCACCTCAGACTCTCTTCCACACAGTTTACAGATAAAACTAAATCAGAACGACAAAAAATATCAAGGACCGCCACCGCGGGAAAAGCCGACGTATCATTTCACGATCTAATTTCGCTCGCGATAGATCATCGTTGTTAAAGAATATCGGTTTCTGTTTCAGACAGGATGCTTCTAATTGCATCGGCTGTTGTTGTGGATGCGATAACACGCAAGAGCAAATCGCTTTACAACAACGACGATACACACCGCGTTCGGGCCATTTCGCGCGCCAAAGGACGACGAAATCGAGCGCAAGAAATTGAGTACCGTTTCACGGAGCATGTCAGAGACGCTCGGCTCGCGCGCGCGACACGGCTTCGCCCGAAACCGCAATGCAACGAGAGAGGCAATCCGTAGCGTGCACCAGGCCTACGTCAGAGACACGATTTATCGCGACCTAACAGGTAGCCCGCGGCAACAATTTTCAATTAGTTCCATCCGAGTAGCGTCGCCGTGGCGGTGAGAGTCCGGTTCTCTCCTTTTTTTTTTCTCGCCACGCAATAAATCCGCAATAAAACCGTTAAATAAAAATCGCGCGGCGAGTTGTGCGACGCCGATTACCGCGAAGGAACGCGAATTCTACTCTATAAATTTATGCGGACATCTGATAAACGCGCGCGCTCGCGCGCACGAGCACATATGTCGCAATTTTCCTTTTCGTTAACAATGGCCAATAAAATCCTACGTGAACGGGCTCGGCGTGCACATTGTGTGTCCGGATGATAACAACAGTCGACGCGTGCGAACCGATCCGCGTCATCAGCGCGAGAAACTTTTTTTTTGTTCCGTGTACACAGCGGATTCCGTACTTTCGCGTTGCGCGCGAACAAAGGCGCGAGTGGAAAGGCGTAAATGCCGCTGCGCGCGCTGATGCTAGTTAACGTGTTCACCGGTGATTAATCACGTTTTTTTTCCCCGTCTCTTGTTTGTATATCGCGAGTAAATGCTGAACTTCCGTTCAGGAAGTATCGAAATTTTGAGAGAAAACGTGGCGGATGAAAATTTTGACAGTCCCACTTGTGCCACTTTCGTCAGAACGAAGATTCTTATCATGCGGGCAAAAGCCTCTCGTTTTATGCGAGCCGAGCGCGAGCGACAAAGGCAGAAGTAGAACTAAATTGTAAACGGTACTTTGTACTGCGTCCAATAAGTCATGCACTGAATAATGTCGTGTGCCTGCGCGGTGCACACACAAGAGCGTGTAGATATCGCGAGGCGGAAAGGCCCGATTCCTCTTCCTCCTCCTCCTCCTCCTCCTCGCAAGCATACACGCCCGGTGAATGCGAGCGGATTAATGGGCAATAAATTCAGACGCAGGACCGGTTAATTATCGAAGTCAAATCTGCGGGGCCCCCGGGATGACGTATCGCCCGGCTATGATCAATACGCGGGGATCTCTCGCTCGTCTTTCCTCCGTGCGCGTTTGCGTTGCTCGCGCCTGTTAGCTTACCTCGTGAGATACGGGGTTGTTTTTGTTACGGCCGGTGTTGGACGCGTTATTAATGGAGGAGAGCGTGGTGAGGGTCGCCGTGCCGACGCCACCGACCGTTTTCTCGCTGACCTTCGTACCAGCACCGCCGACATCTTTGTGCAACGTTCCAGGACTCTGTAATCAGAAGACGGAGCGGAGCGCTCGTTGTAGTACAAGCCGGAGGGGGCTTTAATATAAATATAATAACTATGTATTTATAATTATATAATAAAAGAGAAGCGCGCGCGTAGATGATAACAGCTATTTTCGTATATTAAATAATGAAATTATTGGCGTGAAAGTCAAAGTTCGCATGTATAGTTACGCAGCTTCTTCCCTTGCGTGAGCAAGCTCTGTATGTATAAGACGCTTGTAAGATTCGAGATAATTATAGCTGAGCTTTTTTTAGCATTCTGTGTGTGTGTATATTAAATAACAAAATAACACACAGATAAAAACAGATGTACTTCCCGTTCACAAAGACTCTGTTCAGAAATCAATCGGCATTCGCGCTCCAAGAGACAATTATCAACGAACTGACCCGCATCTCTCTTTGCTCATATCGAGGTCACTCCCGTCAAGTGAAAATAAAAATTAATTATATATCTGAAACATCCTTGCCAAGTTTCGTCCTAGCTATCTCTCGGACGAGCTTTCATCGCCGTTCGCCGCTCGATTATTTCGATGCTCCGATCGGGTATTAGTTATTGTGGCGCAGTTTCTTTTTGCCTCGCCCATCTCTTCGCCTACTGCAATCCATCTTCGCCGCCCTCCCGCATTTATCCCCCTTTCCCCTCTCTTTCTCTCTCTCGCGCAGACTAAACACGCGATTTAGTAATCGGAGACAAAGCGTTTAACGTGGGTGGCTTCGAGCGCAAGTCGTCTATGTACGTCGGTGTTGACGGCACACGTGTGCGGATGCGCGCATCTGCACGTGTGCGAGCAAGAGAGCTCCGTCGCGATAAGCGCGGTCTGATAAGCGCGCCGAAGAAATGACGCCACGGGCGATTATGTTTCTGACGCTCTCGTTCATTTTCAAGCGCTCCCTCTTCGCGATGCGATCCCGAGATCCTGGCACTCAATACCCAGCGACAATGAATTGCGTATACAGTATACAAAATCCGACTGAGTTTTTCCGCTTCATTCGTTCGGTTTAAAAAACCTGACGCAGCACGAATGTCCCAAAATAATCGATTCAGGAAACCGACGATGCGGATAATAAATAATGCAATTTTCACGGACGAGCGGAATCAGGCCAGCGGAACACGAAGAAGTGAAAGATATCGACGCGCGTCGCGTCGCGTCGCTTTCGCACGTAAATAAACGCGCGCTATCGACGAACGGAAAACTTGACGACGCGTCAGAAAATAATCGGACGTAACCGGAGACGTTTCGCATCGCAAAATAAATGCGGGAATAATTAAATCGTGTCTCGTTAGCGTCGGAACAATGCAAGGCGCGCGATAGATTCGCCTGGCTGCAAATGTGGCACGACTGTATTACGCCGCAAGTACACATAAATATATGCGCGCTCGTCGTCGTAAGCGATCGAACATGTCGCGTGGAGAGCTCGCTTTGTTGTGTGTTTTCAAAAAATTCGCGAAAAAACCAAGCAATCCGTGAAATCCGGCGGAATAAACGTGCGCGCGCGGTTATGTTTTCGCGAGGTGTTCAATCCGAGGCGGATTGCAAGAACACTTCCATTTCTCGTCTCGGCAAAAAGATCATCGCGCTGTTAGTCACGAAGAGAATTAACTGTAAGCCCGTAACGGTTTAAAGGCGGCGCACTCATTACGGACGATTTATAATTTGCCATCGGGATCTACGGGACGTTTACAAGCGGTGCAGTGACCCCCGCCCGGTTGAACGCGCAATGACAGAAATCGATGTATTCTTCGACCTCCCGGCTGGATCTCCGCCCCTAATTATACACGATCCCATACAATTGCATATCGATATCCAATTGAGAAACGATTTCTCGAAAAAAAAAAACAAAACAAAAAAAACACAAAAACTCCGATCACATTGCATAAAGAAACGCGGTCAAGAACCTGCAACGGCGTCGATGAAAAGACGGCCCGTCGCAGCCCTCCTTCATCGACTGCAGTCAACAATGGAAAATAGGTCTAACAGCGGGACTTCCATCTAGGCGAGCACCCGCGAGAGATTCGTGTCGCTAAATGAAAGTCGTCCAATTAGCAGGTTCTCGGCGCGTTTCTCCTCTTAACATCCGAGCAAACTGGCTGCGATGTATTTATACAACCACATTTGTTTGAAGTAATCTCAAATGTAAGAGGCATAAATTACTTTTGTGTGTGTGTGTGTATACACACGACTCCGAAGTTACCATATATCTTTCAAAATTATATTCACAAAAATGCTAATAATGCGCGTGCGCATACATTACACGAATGTCTGATCGTATCCGTTTAATTGCTACATCATTTTAATGCTAAACGTGTGTAGGCAGAAACACGGATCTGTCTATCATAGGTGGGACAGGAAGTTACGGAACGACGCAGCGGGGTTCGTTAGACCTGTCTGTTCGCGCCATTGTCAATGTCGCATCGGTGGACAGCAACTTCGCGTCACTGCACAGATAAAAGGTCAACGCACGTGTCCACGCAACGATGTTGTCGTAAACTAGAAAAAATCGATACCAGTTGCGCTGAAAAACTGTACCGGCAAACATCACGACAACACGCTCGTCTTTCTCCGCGCCTATTGTGTTCTTCATTTTTCTCTTTTTTTTTTTTTTTTGTTCGTTCAACAACGGACGAACAGCGCATGAAAATCGACGAAAGGAAAATTCATGGACTGTGACGGAACAAGTCATGAACGCTCCTAATGATCGCCAATCAATGTTCCCGTTCCTAGTAGAAGAGCTTTCACGAGCCATTGTCTTCTGGACGTGCCCACGATTATCCGTTAATTAAAAACGCTCCCTCGCGACTCCACTCCCCCGTGGTTTTGTCGAATTAATTATCGAAGACGACGTAACGAATCGCGCGAGCAAGATTATTTCGGGATATTATATCTCGAGGAATTATTGCGACTCTCGCAATTAAGTCTTTCACAGCCGGATTTTCCGTCCGCGCAAATTCGGGAAACAGCTGATACCCGAGACGAATATCTTTCGCCTGAGGATCAATATTAATGGCCAAGAAGAGGGTTTGAGCACACAACATGAATGGAAAACGCCTCCGTTTCTCGACAGAGGGTCTCGAACGGATGTATCGGAATAAAAACAAAAAATAAATGAGCGAGAAAAGAGGGCGGGCGAAAAAGAGGAAAACGTAGAAAGGGGAGAGCTTGAATTTCAGTAACTGAATGCGTGAGAAGTACCGAATGAGAGAGAAGATACGCCGATTCTATTTAGATTATCTGCATAATGTATTACTGATGGGGAGTCCCCGCGGAGCGAGTAGTTAGACGGTAGGTCACAAAACTCGATACCCCGAAGCGGACGATCCCTTTGTGACGAGTAGAAAGCAGAAAGTTGAACGAAGGTGGGTGAATTTAGAATCCTGCCGGGAGAGATGCGACGTGTCCTACTTTGGATCACCTGAGAGATGGATTATCGAACAAACACGAATCACACACAAAACTTCGTGTAACTGCTTTCTCAAACGGGATAACAAAAAAAAAAAGAGACAGTCTACAAGAGATCGTCATATTTTTCAATACTTGTCAAGTATTCTTTAAAACGAAAGCAAGAAAGTATCGAATTTCTCTAAGCGAAAGGAATTTAAATTAGCGACTGGTGATGATTCCGACCGTACGCATTACAGAAACATCGTGAGGCGGGTACAGCAAAATTCGTCCGCTCGAATATAGCGCAGGAGGCACGACGAAAAGAAAAAAAAAGCAATCCCGATAAAGTTGGACACTCTCATCCACCCAGCCGCGACTACCCTATCATTACGCTCGCTCGCAGAGGCAAACCTTAATCTCAAACCCGGGGCTCTCGTGGGTTTCGATTTTTCTCGGGACACCTGGCCGGCCTGCACGCGGCCAGCCCGGACACACCTAGCAATAGCAGCAGGTGAACAGAGTTGCTTCCCGAGCGAATCTCGCGCGACCGGCATATGCGAGATCGGGGGGAGCGCACACCGGCTCCTCGTCGTCGACCTCGCGCGCCCCGATCGAAAAACACGTACGAGAGAATACCTGCCGTATATATATATATATGCCCTGTTGCAGCGCGAACACACATGCACACACATAGAGACGCGGGATACGTGCGTGTTTAGCAGATGTATCTCGTATCTGACACCTGCCAACCTGCAGCAACACAAAGACTTAGACTCAGGCCGTGCTCAAGCTGCAGCTGTTTCTCGGGAAAAGAGATTTTTCGTAATCTCTCATCCGATCTTTCTCTCTTGTGTTAATTTTAGCGCACTGATTTTTGACTATTCCACAAAATTACTACGAGCTGCATAAGTGTTTATGTGTTTTTTTTCTTTCTACGTAATGTGTGTATCTCATTTCCTATACGAATTAGAATGACACACACGTCGTGAGAGATATTTGCGCGCCGTACACGTAATAACGTCGGATTCCATTCGTATATACGTTCTCGGAATATCAGAATGCTCCGATGACTGTTTCTCGCAATCGAGATGACGAGCGCGGGAGATGATGCCCGGAGTCGCATTACAATTCCGCGAGCAACGGAGAGCTGCGACATTTAGCGGAACGGAATTCCCATCGCTTTTTCAGCATCGCCGCGAGCAATCGCGCTACTGGAAACCATATGTTGAAGAATCCCCGGGGAATGACGTGCACCACGACGAGTCGTCCGCGTATCTCGGCCTGATAAACTCTCCTTCGTCTACGACGACGACGACGTAGTCAGTACCGCCATAGGTGACCGAGATACGTGCGCGAGAGCAAATTTCATCAATCTTTTAGCGTGTCGAAAGTGCGCGCCGTTAGAATATGACACGAAAATTACAATCCGGCAAGATTGCATTTTAAAATTACACTGAATTACACCGGCGCACAATTATGCCCGCCGGCGCGCTTGCACGGCAAAAAAATTTATATCGTGTTAACAATGTCGCAGAGGCGATATAATCGCGGAATTAGCTTTCTACACGGGTGGCTTTCCACGAGTCAACTTTCCAATTATTAAGCGTTGTCAGTTTCGCGCTTTTACCTGTACGCGAGAAAGGTGCGAAAATCGGACGCGTCTTCGGTCTTGTGTCGCGCGTGTCCCACGTTGATTGTCAATCGGAAAATCTTTCCGCGCGCAAAACGGCGAAACAATCGCTCGTAACGGCGACGTTCGACGCTTGCGATATCGATTACGGATAAAAATTGCGGGTCAAGGACGACTCGAGCAACGCTTGAAGATAAATCGATCGATTAAATCGCGCGTTCGCGGCGCGGCAGAGATCTGAGATAACGCGAATCCCTAGTTTATTCGCACTACCTTCAAATCCAATAGCGATCATCACGTTTACTATC
>QVNW01002461.1:0-18603 GCA_014825475.1 Pseudomyrmex flavicornis
AGGGGGTTTAGAGTTTGTAATAAATAGTATTTCGCTTTCTCTCTCTCTCTCTCTCTCTCTCTCTCTCTCTTTCTATCTCTATCTCTATCTATCTCTCCTTTGCTTTCTCTCCGCATTATCTACCTCTCGTGGTTGTCGCAAACAATGGGGAGGTGAATTAACGTAGGACTGGGTAATGAGCAAAGCGTTTTAATCTGTCTGCGACGTGCTCTAAAAGCCAGACACGACTCTGCAAATCGAGAAACTCGGCGAGTCGCACAAAGAATCGTCATTGCTTTAAGTATACATAAAAATACGGCAAAGAAAGCTATAAACAAATATTATTCCTGATAAATACACGCGCAAGCGCAGCGGCAACAATAGTGTTTCTTTAATTCGTTTGTTTTTTTTTTTTTTTTTTCGAAACGCGATTACATAATGAATGAGTTTCAGCACAAAAGGAGACCCAACGGCCTTTAATGACCAAGGATGGAAATGGAAAATCAATTATCAATCGTGATTAATATGGAACGTTTCGATCAATATTTATTATTTAATTTTTGTCATTTATGTACTGTATATTGTTTTTTAAGATGGTTGAAGATGATCAGAAATAAATTAAAGGCCTTGTTGGGTCTCCTTTTGTGCTGATTTTTAATCGTTATAAGGCCTTCTTTACTTTAATTTGAATGAGTTTCACTTGACTTCGATTATTTCGGCAAACACGACGATAGATGTTAAAATTTTAATCGATCGCGGAGAGATGTGATGCGATTTCTCGAGAATCTCGAGAAAATAAAAGACACGAATGTTCGAATTTACATATTTGCCAACCACGTCTCTTTCTCTCTCGACGGTAGACGTACTATTTCCACGGTAAACACAGCGAAACGTTCAAAGATACGCTAGCGCAAACGCGCAACTTCTTCGAGAAGAGGGCATCGCCGCAAAACGCCTCCGGCAAACGCTCGTACGTCGTCTGCGGCAACTCGTCACGGTTCCGCGTTTGTACACGTACAAAAAGAAGAAGAAGAAGAAGACGACGACGACGACGACGACGACGAAAAAGAAGAAGAGGAAAGAGACGAGAGACCGAAGAGAGCGTTAAAAAATATATATTCGCTCATGTTAAGAGGTATTTGGTCGGCGCTTTTGGCCGTATGCCATGACGTCGTTCCGCGCTCGTGAGTATGTACTCGAATACACGTCTATGATGTCGACTACGTATGAAGTAAGATACATAGAGACCGAACATTACCGTGTTAAATCATCAACTCTGCCACAGCCGAACTTCCGTTCTCGTTACTCCGCGCAAAGTGCTTGCGAATTATCGAATGGCTGGATATATTGCAGTTACTCGGGGGTTAAGGACTTTCTTTTGCGAAAAAATATACGCCGGGTATTTGGCGGAGGTGTGCGTCACAAACTCCCGAACTCGACAAGACGAGAGGTTTTACCGATTTTCGAAAAAACGCTGTCGAGGCGTTTTTCAGATAACTCGAAAAATGTCGAATATCGCGCGACTGCGCTTTATCGACAACTTCTAATCGCGGAATCTGGAACAAAGTTATTTTCGGTCCGATGTGAGCGAGAGATCTCTCGTGTGTATTATCTGCTGAAACTATCTGGCACGCGCGTACTTGAATAAAACTGTGACGATGAAGATCGTCACGACACACACGTCGGAAGAGGCGGAGAGAAGCCGAACAGGAAAAACGCGTCAGCGGCCGCTCGTTCTCGCGGGCGATGCCGCGCTTTCAAGAAGAACTCCCCAGGATTGATATGTAAATGTCTCGAGGACTACTTCGCGCGATTATGAGATTAGGAAATAAGAGGCGGATGTCTCCTGCGTGACGCGCTTATTATTACACGGACGGTGTGTTTATCGGAGCGAGAAGATCGTCGGCACGCGAGACAAATCGAGAAGAAGCGAAAACAGGAACTCTCCGCGGATGCTTCAGCTCTTTTTTTTTTTTTAAGTCTAATGGTTTTCTTTAACTTATATAAATTGTTGTGTGCGTTCACACAACAATTATAAAAAATACATATTTGTACAACAAACGCCTGTGTTTATGATTTATTAAATTCCGTTACTTCGCGTAACCGCAAAAAAAATTTGTTCTCGGTTATCAGAAGTCGATAATGCGAAAGTCAATTTGACACTCTTTGACACTCTCAAAGATATCGATACGTTTATTGAATTAAGTATCCGCGAGGGCGCCAGACCGCGCGACAAATCGGATTGATCATGCAACGGTGTGTTTGCCGAGTAATTGCGCGATTTTCCCGCGCGTTTACGTCCCAACGAAGAGCGTGTCTCGTGGAGGGTTTTTTAATATTCTCTTTACTTTTTCCGCACGGTCCTTTGCCGTTCTCCCTTCCGTCGCGATCGCAAACTGCTCGCGTGACCAGGACCTTTTAATATTTTTGTTGCCTTTTTCTTGCCGTGAGCTTGCTTTGTCGCTCCGAAGCGTGTAATTACAGATACGCTGTGTCGTTTTTACTTTTGTTGTTTTCGTCGTTGTCTTTCCGCCGCGCGACATTCAGGTTTTCAATAATCCTTTTTAACTGTTTATTCTTTATTCTCGTTCTTTCTCGGCTCTGTTCGTCTTTTTGTTTGCTAAAAAAAAAAAAAAAACGTAAAACGCATCGCCACTTCCGAGGGTTCGTGCTATCCCACTATTGTATCAACATTTTGTTTTAACAAGTAGCAGAAGACCCGCAAAATGCCCGAAAAAATGTTCCAATGTGCCAACTAATTTGGCGATAAAAGCGTCGCGACATTAAAAAATAAAAAAAATATCGCGAGACTTTTTAATTATAATAAATTTCTCCGCGTTAAATCCTTTAACGACCTTTCACAGCTTTATGACGGTCTGTACACGAGAGACAATTAATAATCTACGAAGCGAACATTATCCGGCGAAGCGTTCCTCATCACATTGTCTCTCCGCTTTGACTCGTTCGATGAACTGGCTAACTTTCAGAATATCAACGGATAATGGGAAAGTCACGCTTGGTCCGCAATACTCGCGACGCGCATTTGGAAAACCTAATTAGACTGGACAAATACGCGGCATCGATCCCCGCAGCGAAAAGCAATTACGTCTCTGTCGCTTCTCGATTTGTAGGTTTAATCGTCTCGACGAGTATGCAAACTGCCGAAACGCGCGTCGATTGCTGTATTGCGCCGGTAAATCCGCCGTAGTTCGAGTGCACGCTCATACGCGCGCGCGCGCGCGTTATACGATACTCTCGGTTAGGACCGCAGGGAAATCTATATATCGTCGTGTCTCGACGTTTATTTGTCTGAAAAAAATATTTGTTTATCGCGTAAACTAGAAATGCGCAGTTTTATTTAATTTCGCCAACTTTTTTCCCCTTCTCCGCGAGTTAAAAACACAGATTTATGTCGCGACACAGCATTTTGCGATGTAACTCTGTATTTCGAATCGCAGAAAAAAATTCGCATTGTTAAAAACTTTGACGTACACGCACACGTATTTGCATTAATCGAAAAAATTGAAATATCAAATTGTTGAAAGATATTATAAAGGTATAGAATTTTTAATGTGATTTATCAAATTCTTACTTGATCAACATTTGAAACGCTCAGGTTAACGTGCAAGTTACCGATATCTCTTGTTTTTTTTGTTTTTATCGTTTCAGTGAACAGATTATCCACAAAAGTATGGCTTGCACAAGTACACGTATCTCTATTTCGGTCGATAAAACATTTTTGAAGATGATATTCAGTGATATCGCCGATATGTTGCTTATACAATATCACATATCTGTACATATGTGTAACATCGCTTTCTTTTCCGAGTCAGCAGCTTGAACCAGCGAGGTGGAAAAAGTAGAAAATAAAAATTCAAATACACGTTCCGTTGTAAAGTCACATGTTCACGGTATAGGATTAACATTAAATCGCGGATGTGACGCTCTTGTGTGCGATTTTAAAATTTAAACACGCGTCGGGAACGCAACACACATGGTCCCTATTGAAGTACCGGCTTACATCGTTCCGATGAAAAATATCTCTTTTTTACACGAGATTTCGTGTGGCAAGACTACAGAACATATTCTCTCTCTGTCTGTCTCTCTCTCTCTCTTGCAGTGCAATGTTTTATCGCAACAATTTTATAATTTTTTATTTTATAATTTTGCGCATAATTCTAACCCGTAAAATCGCACGTTAACGTCTCTTATTTCATCGAGCTCGATTTCACATTAGCGAGCGCATATACGCGGAGAGAAACAAAACACACAATATCAAGCAGTTGAGTGTGTACCACTCGAAACTGCGTCGGCAAACACGTGGAGTGCGGTAGCGATTACTCGCGCGAGTTTGCGAACGCGCGAGTATAATAGAGCAATTATCCTCGATAGTATGACGGGGAGCAGTCGCGACAGAGGGGCTGCGCATATACGGGATCCGTTTACTTTACCTGCGAGCTTAATTGCGCGCCAGCAGGTACCAGTTTCTTGTCGCGAGATCATACGACAAGCGAATAGTCCGAGGCCGTTCGTATGGCGAAGTCAAGTGCGACCTCTTCGTCGTTCTCTTCCTTTCCCGGCGTCTCCTACCCTTCGTGTTTCTCTTATTCGTTTCGCTCTGTACCCTGTTTATACAGGCTCGCGATCTTATACTACCAAATTTGAGCGATATTTTCGTCCAAGGATTCAAATCAAATCGTTTCGACGATGTAGATTTCGAAAATATGCACATATAATTTTCTCGGGAGTGGATTTTATTCCGACATTTATGTAACTTATATTTGTTGAGACATACTTGGACTTCTTGTACATTGATTTTTTCAATTGATTCGACTAATTAATACGATAAGAAACGAAGAGCGCGCTCGGTATACTTGCTCGCGAGAAAGACTCGCAACTTTTACGAGACTCTCCGAGTGCGATTTTATATTCTCCTTCTGTTTTTTTTTTTTTGTAATGCGATTTTCCGCGAAATCCTATTACTCTGGATGCGTTTATTAACATTCCGAGGTCCGTAAAAAAATGCAAATTGCGTGCCGTACCAACCGCACTCTCGAGAAATTAATAATAATCTTTAACACTGTTTATCGCTTATCGTTTTGTTTTTTATTATTTCCGTCCTCTCGATGAATGAAAAAAAAAAAAACAAACCTTCCCGGTTAATGTACTAAAAATACATTACATAAACGTACATTACGGTAAAAGTACATTACAATAACGGTAAGTTGCCACTGGACACACACTGTGTGCGTGTATATCACTGGTACTTTTGAAACTCTCACACAGTTGCGAGAGAGAAGAGTTATTATTATTCCGAGTTCGCAATCTCGGCCGGAGATTGATTATTATTTTAAATATCGGCTTCCCGACGAATAGAGACTCGTTCCCGGTTTCTCGTCAAATATAAATAATTGGCGCAGCATATTCTATTATACACCGATCCCAGAGCGTGTCGCGCTTACACCCGCTTATTATCGCATTCGTAAATGATAGCGGAATAAATGATTTTATTATTAAATCCAACCGCACGCGAGAATTAATCGCATTAGACGGATATACTTGCTGGATACTCAATCGACGGCGATATATTATAATTAGTATCATTTTTCTCCCCCTTCCTCTCCACGCTATCATGAGAGAGAGTAATAAGAAAAATAATATAATTGAGAATATAATTGTGCGTGACACGTTTATGAAGGGACGTAAAATTCTAATTTCTCTTTGCACAAAAAACGTATGACAGAAATCCGTCGCCATTTCAACGTTTTGATTTACGTTTATGTACGTACATGTTGAGAACATATAATATTCCTGTTATATGTATCTCTCTTTTTTTAAGAGGATTGTGGTGTGCGATACTAATCTCTCTACCGAGCGTATATATCGTTTGATCTTTTTTCTTTTTCTCCGACGCGTTTCACGCGTCATTAAGTTGTACTAAACGCGCAACATGTCACCATCGGCTTTGGCTTTACGTGAAACACATTCCGCGGTCTAAATTTAAGACGCGAGTAAACCTCTCGCCGCCACAAGCGCGTGTATATATATACATACATATATGTATATGTACACATATACATATATATATATAAAACGCGATAGTTCGATGTCCGTTCCACCCGCGAGCAGAGGAAGAATGTTGTTTTTAAGGCGTTTCGACGACGACGACGATACGGCGGCTCTCGGACGTCCAAAAGCTCCCGCGTCGCCGTTGTTTTATGGGCTTTATACACCAGATTCCGTCGACTGATTAATTTCACGAGCGTAAAGAAGATATTTACGAGACCGACCATGTGCTATCGCTTATATTCCTCCTCTCGTTCTTCTCAACGAATACGGTCGCTGCTTTCGCGCGCGATCTCTTACTCTTTTTTTTTCTTTTTTTTTTTTTTTTGTAAAACAACTTATATTCCGCATTAATGCGCGGAATCGTCTCTCCCGCTGTACTTTAAAGCAGGGCTTAAAGTCCAAATTCAACGCTCGGGAGAGAGCCATCTAACTGAGCAGCAGTTCGAGAGCGGCTTAAATTCTTTTGTACAGCTGCAGGTTACTTCGAGTTTAAGTTAAGCCGGGTATATGGCGAGAGTTAATTGGAATTAGCCAGAGAGTAAGTGAGAGCGAGAGAGAGAAAGAGAGAGAAAGAGATAAAGAGATAAAGACGGCGCGCGCGTGATGAGACGATATGGATTTCTACATTACGTCTCCCTTCTTGCTAACGGCTCCTACTTGGGGGCTTCGAAGAATTCTAGTGAGGTGAGATTGTAAGATTCCTTCTCGACGAAATGACAGACTAACGAGCTACCGCGCATTTCTCTCGGAGATACTTATCTCGATTATTACACACCAATTAACAGTCAACTACCTAATTCAACCGCGATCTCTCAACCGTTGCTCGTAAATCATTTTTGTCACAATTTTCTACTTCACAAGAGAAAAGAACCGGTCAAAACAGAGAAAGAAAAAGACAGAAGGGATGGGAGAGTAGAAGGGAAGGGAGCGTCGTCGTAAAATCGCTCGATTGTTTCGACCAGAAATCAAAGCAGCTTATTTACCGCGCCTGGGTCGGTTGATAGCGCGGACGAACATTTGTCCACCCGCAGCGACGACAAATAGCGAAACCAGAATAATCCGCAGTGATGATAAATTGGGAATAATGGAGAATAAATAATAGCGCAATACTCGCTCACACGCACGCGCGCGCGCCCGCGCCCGACGCACAACTGCCTCGTTATCGTTCCGCGCCACTGTAAATTTCCCACACGCTCTCTCAGACCACGCGCTCGCGTTTCATCCCCTCGCGCCGGTGAACGCGATCCTCGCGCGGCTTCTCTGTATATCATTTATTCTTACTTCCTTTGCCGGCTTTTATCGTAAACCGCGTTACTCTCTCGTTCTGTATTCCCCAGAGCAAGCAACTTGCTCGACCATCCGTTCCTTTTTTTTTTTTCCCCAGTGTTTTTCTTTCCGCGCGAACCTCCCGACTCCGTATCGCCCGTTTGCTGCTTCCAGCGCGGAAAACGCTGTTTGCGAAGCATCCCGAGATTCGCCGTTGTCTCCAACAACGGAACTGCTCACGCATACGTTTCTTTTTCTCTCTTTCTCTCTCTCTTTATCTCCCTCTTCTTCCTTCCTTGTGTGTGTAATCGCTTTCGGAAAGCATTCTCTGCAAACGGTTATTCGACCTGTCCACATAAGCAATTAACGGAATTTCTCTCGTCTGAAGCCGCATTCTCGGGAAAAATCCCGGCGAAGA
This sequence comes from Pseudomyrmex flavicornis, assembly GCA_014825475.1. Taxonomy (NCBI): domain Eukaryota; kingdom Metazoa; phylum Arthropoda; class Insecta; order Hymenoptera; family Formicidae; genus Pseudomyrmex; species Pseudomyrmex flavicornis. The sequence goes on from QVNW01002461.1 coordinate 7,733, forward strand.
ATTGTATTCGGAGCAGAGAATCGTATTACTTAAATACTATGAAATATTTTTTTTTCTTTGAAGGGAACAAAAAGAGACGTGATGTCAAAATGTATTTTGCGTCGTTTAAGCGAACGCTTTTCATCGCTTAATACGAAAGCGGAGTAAAGTGTGTGTCTGGTAGAAAATATAAAATGCGCCTTAACAGATTACATGTAACTTAAAAGCTTTCCACGGGCGTTGCACGTGCATTACGTACCTAGTCAATCTTCTGTTGGAACTTGTACAGCGTAAATGGATTTCGGAGTAACATACCGTGTACTTGTTTCCTTTTACCGTAATTGAAGAGAATTATAGTGCCTGTTATGGAAACACGACGAAGACAAAAATATTACACGGGCGAAAAAGAAAAGAAGACACGAGACAAAAATATATAGTGACGATTATGAGTTAGCACTGTTCCGACGGGCGACGGAGGAGTCAGCGTTCTCCCGTCCGGAAATAATATCGTCCATAAAGTATATCTCACACGGACCGTCTCACTTCTTCCTCGAGACGCGTCAGAACCCGAACACGCGTTTTCTTTCCGATCTACGGTCGCCGGACCGTTTATCTTCTCTGGGAAGCCATCTCTCCGCACCCTCTCCGTAAAGAGAAAGTTCAGCCCTCTCTCGACACACTCTCGAGCCAGCCATTAACCCTCCCGAAAGAGCCAGATGCGATTTTCCCCGGACGGACTGAAATTAGTTCGCGGTGAAAGGCAGCACGCGTCGCGCCGTTTATTAGATCGCCGGATTACGAATCGCAAGTACCAGAGTCCAGAGCAACTTATCACTTTAGCACTTGATAAAATGTGATTTCCCCCCAACGCGCGCGCAAGCTAGAGAGATCGGCTAGAAATTGCCTGGAATAATCAAGTGACAAACAATATAAACACAAAATTCCAAGATGAATTAAACATTTTTTTTATCCGCGTAGAAAAGTTGTTTGAAAATCGTTATTTAACGTATCCTCACTTTCCCTTATGTTCGCTCGATGTAAGTATAAAACTCATCGTTACTAAATTTTTGTTACGCAAATTACGCGTCTAATTTACGTAGTTAATTTAATCGTATCAGTTACTGTTAAAAAAAAAATAGAAAAACGAGAGAGCAACAACTGTGCTTGTGTTAATTTATCAATGTAACGCGAGGATTATGTAGTTGCGAATCTCTCGCGCTTGTGTCGCCCATGCATGTTACGCGCAGCATTTCCATCTACGGTATTACGGCACAGGATCGACATCTTAATCAGCGTCGCTAGACGATATAACACGAGCATGTTGAGACGGCTTGAGGGAGGAAGAAAATGCGACGCGACGCGAATGGAGATGACGGAAGACGAAGAGACGATACACGCTATATAGATGGATGCAATTTATTATGTCCTTGAACGAGGAGCTTCCTCCTCCTCCTCCTCCTCCCCCGCTCGAACGTGGAACGAGTCGCGAAGTTTGCGCGCTTTTAGACAGTACGAAATACAAGGAACAAACTACGGAGGGGGAGTAATAAAGTTGCTGCGACGTGGCGCAGCTGATTTAATAGAAAATATGCAGATTACGAACAGCGTGAGTGTACGGGGCGCAAAGGCAAAGTTAAATAAGGAAGAAGAGGTCGGGATGCAATGACGCGCCTCTCTATGTCTCTGTCGATGCCGCTTCTAAACACCGTCATTAAAGTAATGGAATGCGCGAACGGCGACGTTTCGCACGTTAACTGTCCTCGGCGTTGTGTGATTTAAGGAGGAAATTTACGTCCACACGTGTGTGTGTGTGTGTCTTTTTGCGCGCGCGTCTATCGTTCATTCCGTCCTCCTCGCAATAAACTTTGATTATTTCAATTTTCTTCCTTCAAGCAAGATTATTATTTTATTAGTTTCTTTGTGTGAAGTAAGAATTGTTACTTAAAATAATAACAACCGATTTGACACGGCGCGTTCACTCGACCGCGCCGTTAGAGAATCCAATACAATACGTGTTCCGCGTCAATTCCGCCGAAATATCCGAAACGTGGCGGAAATAAACTTCCTCTGAAAATATCTGAGAAGTGATCCGAGAATATCTCTCTCTTGTACACACATATATATATACACTACCTACTACTGCGGTGCTGTGCGGCACGTGCCGAATGGAAAAGGGAGAAGCCTTCGATTGGAAAAGGGCGAAGCTCTCACCCTCATATAGAAAGAGCAATACTCACTCTCTCGAAACACACAACTGCGAGTTGGCGTCGATTTCGCAATAAAAAGAGCCACTCGCCCGTCACTTGAGACGCGAAATTGCGAGCTCCGCATAAAATTAACAATCCAACTTTCGATTGTCGTTGTCGTTGTATTACGTGCGCGGTGTGCGAAGGCGACGATAGACGTTCTTATCGACCACAAGATGAGGGGGCGAACGAATTGGCGGTCGGAGAAGAACGCACCTACACACACCGCGCGCTCTGTCTAGCAACGCGCGTAATTCACTCGAAACCATGTACAGAGTGTGCACACATGGCGGTGGCGGCGGCGGCGGCGGCGGCGGCGTGCGAAGCCAGAAGACCCGCAACTCGCGGAAAAAGAGCCGTTTGCTCTCGCCCCGTTCGCTCGTTTTTTTTTCTCTTTTTTTCGTTCCTCCTTTAATAAGGCGCCGTCTTTGATGTGCTTACGCTCGCTTACGCGCGCGTTCCCCGACTTTGCAAACGGCTCCGACTTCGGGCCGCGATAAACGGGGAGAATTTCGCCAAGGCGGAACTCGCATCGCACGCGCAAATTGGCAGCAAAAGCTCGAGCGGCTCGATAATGCCTTTAAATTTTTCAAGGAACAAACCGATAATTCCATTAACGTTTTTTTCGCGAAACGTAAACCATCGAAGACATATTTAAAAAAAAGAAAAAACAAGTTAACATACAATTGTATAATATGCGAAACATCGTAAACTTCGCTTATTGGATAATAATTGTAAGCGCAAGTATGCTAAGAAAACAATTTGCGCGTGTATATATTCATTAACTCGTCGAGTTTCTGCTCATTACAAATTATTCTACGATCCGGGCGAAGCAACTCGCAACCGGTCGAGCGCGCGAGTTGAGCGAACGCGAACGTGGGTGTTCGACGACGGCGGAGGAATTTCAACTCGTCTCGTCGAGGAAACGAGTAAGTGCTCTCGTTGTTGCGCGGCTCTACTACGTGGCCGACCTACGTATGCTGCAGCACACATCGTGTCTAACCTACAACACGACGCCCGCAGCGGTGTGTTCGCACCGCATTTTCGCGAGCACATCGACCGGGTTTAATTTCATTTTAACCCTCGGCGCTCTCTCTCTCTCTCTTTCTTTCAACTTTTAAAACAACTTCTGAAAGATCTGAGCTCTACCACCGAAATACAAGCATTGGACTCGTGTATATTTTTGCCATTGTCGCTTTCCGTCTGGTTGTGCTGCTTGCTCGAGTTTTGCGCCTCGTAGAGACAATCTTATTCCGACGAAAGTAATATAAAGGAGATAAAGAGGTGAGCGCGCATAAAATAGAAAAAAGAAAATTCAGGAAAATGCTTGGAGTTTTAAAAGAAAATGCGAAAATCGTATTTAATGTTACACGCTCGCTAAATATCTTTTACGCGACGCATGTTACGCGAGAGAGCAACACATTATTTTGAATCTCCTCTCTCTCTCTCCATCTCTCGTTACAAGCTTATGCGATAATTTCAAATAATAAATCAAGTAAAATGTAACACCGTGGAACGTGGAAATAATTTATTCTGCTCTATTATATCGCAGAATTGGTCGGACAAAAATATTTCCCGACCGCAGAATCGGATTATATAATTCAACGTGACGTGTTTCACGTTTTATTTGAATGCATTGGAAACCTCATTTCGAATTCGCGAGTATTTCGTTTCCGAATCATCGAGCCAAACTTCGCGCATTAGTTTTAACAGGATTTTATCTATCATTTCACGTAAATCAGTGTATAAACCTCTTTGGCGTTCCACGTATAGGCGTCGATCGAACGATTATCGCGATTTTTAACGATGTATCGTCGTCACGCACAAATGATCGAACGTCGATTTCTCCGCGCGATATTACAGCGATTCTTGAACATTCCATTAGCCTTGACGACTCGCGAGAGGACGTTTAATGTGACCATCATAGTCGTCGGTGAAGGCGACACACATCTTGCGATATCGCCGAGGCCCATGAAAGCGGCTCGGGTAACGCGTATTTCGGGCTTTACGAGCGCCGTCAGACCGCGCCGAACGACGAAGCAATGAACGAACGAACAAATGGCGCTTCCCCGGGAGGCGCCATAAGTGTGTTTCGGAGCAGACCGATAAAATGAAACGTCACCACCGCATGCGCGTGGGCGCGGATGACCTCTGGACGCGAACGGAATTGTTTGACACGCTGCTGTCATGGCACCTAATAAAAGATGCTAATATGTATCCCTAAAGGCACGTCGGCGCGCGTATCCGCGTGACATAGAAGACGCATAGAAGACGCGAACGTAACTCAAACGGCGGAGAGAAATTCGAGATGTTTAGAAACAAACCCGGAAAGGGAGGTAGGAGAAATGTTGGAGTTTAGGAAACGCGCTGTGTGTGTGTGTTACGTCTGTCGCGCGAGACGACGAGAATAACGACGCAAGAAACTCGAGAAGGATTGAGACCGAAGTTTGTGTTTCTCTCTCTCTTTCTTTCTCTCTTTCTCCTCGGAGCAATCACGGATCTAATTAATCTTTATATATGGTTTCGAGAGAAAGAGAAAGAGAGAGAGAGAGAGAGAGACGAAGTTTTGCGAATAAAAGAAAAAGCAATCGAGGTTTGCTCTCCGCTTGTTTGTCCAACATTTTTAAAACAATATAAACTGTTTTCCATCTCCATTTGTCCACGATTTTTAGTAAATAATCGTTCCATTCGTTTTATCGGGTCAGAGGAAAAATGGCTTTTGGCTGCGAAGAGACGCTGTCAGGATAAGAGTAATTTCCTGGCAGTCTTTCGCTCTGAGTTAACGGAGGAAATCAAGGAAAACCGTTCGTGTAGCGCGGATAATGATGATAAAGAGACTCCGCGTGCTTGCCCCGCTATCGCTTATACCATAATTCTTCATTGTGTACAAGATACTCCAGAATAAACGAATAAAATTTGAATAATAAATTCGCCGACCTTAGTAGTTTTAACGTTGTTTCGCGTGAAAAGCTCGCGGAGAAACATGGAAAAACCGACGCGCGCGGAAGACGCGCTTTTGTACGTCACCTACATATATATATATCTTTCGCGAGATGTAATTATTCTCTCGGTATGACATCGTCTCGCCGGTGAAATCACGATCGACGTTGAATCGAGAAGATTCTCGCGCGACACATGCGAACGAGTAGGTGGAGGATCAACTCCGAGTAGTTTCGCGCGCGAAGGATATGATATATTTATCAAGATCGTCGCAAAGAGCAACGAGATTAGCGGCAAGCGTTTGTCGCGCTCGTATAACTCAGGCGCGGATTATCTCGATTCCGCGTTATGAGCTCGCGCTTCTTCTCCTCCCCGATGTCGCGCCCTTTAAAGTCATCGCAACGTGTGTGCGTGTGTGCGCTTCCCGCGCACACCACCTAGTTGCTCCTCGCGCGCGCATAAGCGTTACATTGAAATCCCCACAAAGTCACTTAACGTCGAACGACGTCGGTTTTAAAGTCGTGTAACATCGCCGGAAATCGCGCAATAAATTCCGCAGATAAGCGCCACCGGCGCAGCATCCGCTTGCTCTTTCTCTTTCTCTTTCTCTCTCTATTCATGTATATGCAAAGGAACTCCCCTCCGCGTGTAACTCGTCCTCTCTCGTGGGACGATGACTCTGTTCTTACACACCTCGCTGTTGATAACACGCCTGCTGTACGGGCACGGTCGTAGCTCGCGTGGGTTTTCAGAGAGCCTGCGCCGCGCAATGGAGAATTTTGCGCGCTATACAAATAAATAAACCGGTTACACCGCGGCGTATAAGGTATGGGTTCGCGGCGAAATATAATTCAGTATGGGAGCAGATAAAGCTGAAGTTTAATATTTATATTGTCATTGAATTATCGTCACGAGACGAGACTTCCCGAATGTCATTCTAAGGAAATATCCATTTTTAAAATCGAAGTCTAACGTATAAAATCGATACGATCTGTTAACTGACTCGCGAATGCTCAATTCAATTTTTTCGTTACATTTTCTCGGATCGTCTCCTTACTTTTTCATTTGCCTCGTACTTGCACAAATCTCATCAGTTCTCTCTCTCCGCGAGAGACAATTTCAACATCGATTTCAACTGCCGATTGCAATCATGCGCGCCCGATCGATCGATCGAGCACTCGTTTCTCTCCGAACGAGGGGTTCCCTCGTTCACGAACCAAACTGATTGTAACGCGGATCGTAATACGCGTACGTGTACGACATCGCGAGCGCGACCGTGCGCGACGAGCTTCGCCTCGCAGAAAATATCCGTACGTGAGTTCCCGGTTACGGTCGATTGCGCGAACTGTTAAACCGTCACCTGCGCGCGCGGCTTGCGAGCGCAAAAGTGCCAACGCGCCCAAACGTCTTCCTTCCTTCTTTCCTTTCTCCCTTTCCCCAAAACCGCTGACATTGCGCCGCCGAAAATGCGAACGGAACAGGCGTCAGCCGGCGATATTTCTCCGCAAGTTTCGGGCGGGATTGCGTTTGAGCAAGCTGCCGTGATGATATCACGAAATCCGATACTTACGTAACTTCCACTAATTTACACGGGAACCGCCGGTGAATCATTTGCATTAACACCGATATGCATATCGATATCGGTTTTCCTATTTAATTAAGTTTTGTTCAAAACGAGTTTGATCTTTTTTTCTTTTTTTTTTTTTTTTTAACGATGAACTAAATATTTAAATTATCGAAATGTCAAGTTTCATATTTAAATTCACTTCTATCTCTATATTTTCCGCCGAGACGTTGTTTAAAAAAAAAAAAAGTGCAAACTAATTAATTTACATGTGTTAATTAACCGCGTGATATATTGTTTCAAAAAAACTTAATTGAGAATTAAAATAAAAGAAAACAAATAAAATTGCCGAGTTGTTTTAACAGTCAAGAGTTTTGTCATTTTCCAAACATTTTTTCAGAGATAACAGCTCATACACGTTTCCCAGAAATGTTGCATTATATCACGAAGAATCATGTAAACATGTATGCATAGTAAACGCGTAAACAGCGGAAATTATATATCCCCGCCGTTTTCGCTCGTGCGCGCGGCTGAATATTGCGAATTACAAACGACACCTATTCGAGATGCATGCACGCCCGAAAAACTCCCTTGTTGGGAGTTACTTCCTGCATTTTTTCACGTACGAGGCGCGCGAAGACTTATAGCCGCGGCAACGGCGCCGGAAATTCCAACCGCAAAAAATGGCGACGCGCTTATACACAAATAATGAACACTATTCCACCCCCTCCGGCGTTTATATCGCGGCAGAAACGGATGCCGAGCGAAATCGCGACTACGATAAAACGGAGCCGTCTGTATGTATCTATGCAAATGGTCCCCAGCCGGCGGCGCTCTTTTTTTTTTTTCGACGGCGCGGCGCGCCGGTAATCGTTTTCCCGGACACGATTTTACGGCGTGTTTCCGATTTTTCTTTTTACGGTTCCTCCTTACCGTAATAAGATCGATCATTATCGATCCGTCACGGCGAGACGCGCATTAGCGACACACTCCCGGATGAGGAAACGAGAAGAACCATCCTGTCGCGTCGGTTTTATCTGTTTCTCGCGGACCGTCCGTCTCTCTTTTCCCCGGCGCTTTTACTCCCTTTCCCCCCTCCTCCCTTTTCACCGAAACGCTTCTCTCATTTAACGAAGCACGATATCGCCCGCGGGGGCCTCGTTTCTCCTCTCCCCCCCCCCAAATTAATCCACGAAAGCTTGCGCATCCCCGACCGCCTTCCTCGATATGCCCGATGGCGCTTCGTCGCGACGAGAACGACCGGCACAGAGTCTGTTTAATTAGGTAAATAAATTTTCGTCGCGTCTCGTCGCCATTTCCGAGACGGCTCTAACAAGACGACGACGCGGCCGCACCGCATCGGTCGTCGATACACGAGACGCGCGCGTAATTAATTCTCGCGCGTCTGTTGTTACTTCCACCGGGAAGAGAGTGAATTTGTTTCACTCTCGCCGGCTATGCGCGGCGCGGTTGCGCGAAAGAGGCAGAATATAATAACAGTGAATCCACAGAGAAGGAAATAATAATCCCGAGATGAGAGAGATGAGAGTGGCGCGTTGCGCTTATCAGAGAAAAGCGCGCCGCTCGGGATTTCGCAAGCTGTCGGTCAAATCGCTGAACCTGCAAGATATTGATGGAGTAACATCGAGTTGCATCGCTCCGTACACATTTTTACAAAAAGTTCGGACTACGGAAAAAAAAACAAACAAACGGAAATGTTCATTCACATTTGTTATCCGGAAAAAGCCATTTTTGATAAAATCATTTTTTTTTTTTTTCAAAATTCTATACTTTAAAATAATTAATATAAATGTCATTTCTCACGATATCATTTCACGTGTACAAATTATGCGAAATGTATGTGTACTTTGCACACCTGTACGTACGTGCGCGCGGAATTTTTGAAATCCATTACCGCGGAATTGCTCGGGAACATGATGGCACAACAGTCGCAGTTTCAGGTTTCGCTGCTAAATGGCCGGTCCGCGCGATAAGGAGGTTGCGGAACAACGGCTGCGCGTCGTTCGTGGAATTACACTCGCGCGGAAAGTTTTAATTATCCGGGAGACGAGCAGCGGGCGAGTGTTTCGCGAACGCGGCGGAGTTTCCGTCCGCCGCGGTATCGCGGCTTCGCGGCAGCAGTAGCAGCACGTGCTACCTCTAACGAAGTTTCTCTCCTCTCTCTCTCTCTCTTTCTTTCGTGCGCGCGCGCGCGCGCGCTAGTTTGCAGTTAGTTTCGCGAGTAAATACAATATCGCCGTGTAAACGGATGACTTGGCTGCGGCATCGACGGACTCTGGAATAAAGCGTCGGAACTTTCCCCAGGTCCTTCCGGGCATACATTTTCTCCTGAAAGAGAGAGAGAGAGAGAGCGAGAGCGAGAGAGAGCACGAGAGAGAAGTCTTCTTTATCCCTCCGGATGCGAGAGGATGCGATTGCATCGGGCGAGAGAGCGGAGGAAGAAGGTTTACGGGCGATTAAACCCTCGTCTCGGTTACACGATTGTACGATATATCTCGTAACAAACGATCATTCGGTTAGAAGGTCTTAGAGATTCGTATCGGGAATATTGTTTTGGTCTCGGGTAAAATAAATCTCTTCGCTCGCCCGCTATCGAGAGATTTCCAATTCGTTTAGAATATCTTAATCAACATCTGTCGAACGTTGTGCTGCTTTACGCTCTTTTTTTTTTTTTTTTTTTTTTTTTTTTTAAACTGGTTTCGGAGCGACAGGTACGTGCTTTCGTGTTTGTCGGTTGCGGGTGGTCGTGAATAATAGCCGGCGAGTATAGTCGCCTTGATATACCGTCCGTCAACTCGACTCCGAGGAAGACTCGTCGTCGACGGGATATTTTGGCGCGCATCCAACTAAACTACACGAGAAACTCGCGAACATGGACGTATCGCCATGGGCGTAGAGGAAAGGCGATATAAAAGCCACGTTTGTGTGTACGAATAGAACAAAAATAAAGGTAATTAAAATGAGTAAATAATTAAGTCGAATTATAAAACGTCATATGAAATGAGAAAGAATTTGGTTTTAAGAAAAAAAAACAATTTGTAGATTGATATCTCACATTGTGGCGATGGAATAATAATAATAATAATAAGCTCACTGTGTTCTCATTACGTGAGAATGAATAGATATTCCTGCTGACGGATTTAACGAACATAAGATGCAGCCGACTGATTGAGTTACCCATCTCGATTCTCGTGCCGAGTTTGCCGTAATTGCATTGTGGGCGCGCGCTCTAATATCTCTAGCGATCGAGCGGAAAGATCGCCAGATAAGTAAGGGCCGCTCTAGCGGTGAAGATAATTAACTCTTTCTATCGTTCTCGATCATTCAACGTCTTTTTCTCATTACTCTCGACGCTGGTCGTAAACGTTTGACGTCTGTTTTCTCAAAGTGAGTAACATGATTTCGTAAAAATGTCTCTTATATAAATTTCAACGGCATCCTAATTGTGATCGCGTCCAAAGTTTTTCCGAACTTTTCCTTCCAAATTTTTAAATACGTAAATTTCGCTATTATTTTTTTAATATTATATTTTTTAATTTATTTAAACTGTAATATTTTAACCTGAACCAAGAGTAATTCGCTAAGTGAACTACCGCGAACTAGGTTACAGTGTCGTAAATTATTTTCACGACCCAAAATACTGCCCCATAATTTTCTTAGGGAAAAACTTTAGGAGACCGTGTCTCTCAGTTTTGACATACAGCCGCAGGGTTCGTTTTATATACGGGACGTCCAGTTATTCTTGCTCGGTTATTCCCTGCCGGAGAGGGATACGTCCAGGGTGAATTTCCGCGATCGCGGTAAATCCCCGGAGCGCATAAACGGGAAATCTCTCGACGTGTAACGCCTTACAAGCCGGCCGGCGGCCGTCCGCGTTTCTCGTTCGCGGCAACGGCGCGGAACGAATCCGAACATTTGTATGCGCCCGGTTACAATTCGCGAGTGGCAACATTCATCTCGCGGTCTGGCGGGCAACGGTTGTTTAACTCCACCCCCCTTAAAATGATGAGTCGCGTTCGTGCTCGGCAGTCGAGCGGCGGCGTTCCAAAACCGGACCAAAGAGAGTGACACTAGTGCTTCTCTTCAAGTGATATACACGTAGTTTGTTTTACATACGTTTT
>QVNW01002462.1:0-47542 GCA_014825475.1 Pseudomyrmex flavicornis
CAGTCACCGCTGCTACCTCCTTTTGTCCTTTGTACTATTTCTCCGTCGAATCCTCGCAGTGACCGGTTTCTCGATTTCTCTCACCGTCGTCGTCGTCGTCGTCGTCGTCATCGTGCTTTCTTTCTTCATCGCGCGTAACACGCTCGAACGATTCGCTGTAGCACGGCTGTCGTTTCGTTCTTCGAGAATTTCCGTCTCGGTAATCTCGGATGCCGCCAGGGATCCATCGAAAGTGACCGATGGCGGACGGAAACATTTCCGGGTTTGAAATATCGGAAAATTTTGCGAAGCGAACGAATTCGGCGAACGTGAGCCTCTCGAGATTGAAACGCCTGATGTTGACAGGGGGGAAAAGAAACAAGCGACTTTCTCTCATAGAATGAAATATATGAGGTGTAAAGAATGTAATAGCATGTTGTGAGGGAAAGATGCCACAAAGACTTCGAGATGCGTTTGTTTAAAGTATTTGACATCAGAGACTCAGTCTCGCATTTTCGCGTGCCTTGCGCGATAATACGTCGTCTAAATTGATCGAGTATTTACAAAAATCTGTTCGTGCATTTGGTTTATTGCTCAGAGCCTTGTTTTCTATGTTTTAAGTTATGTAAAATTTTACATAATTGTTTAAACACTTTATTCGTATTAATTTATCGCGAAGCGCGATAACTCTCTAACATGGGAACATCGCATATTTGATGAAAACCCAGTTCTAGTGCGGCGAGTGATTACAGAAAATTTCATAGCGGACGGTGGAGTGCACTCAGCTTTTGTACGCGTTGGGATTTCGCAATGCGAATAATTTTCATATGAATGCTGTTCAGTTTCCGCGATATTGCGTTTCCGAAATTATTAACAATTCGCGCCACTTGTGAATTTTACATCCGAAAATTACTCGCTTTTGCATTTCGGAAACATGCAAATAATGATGCCAAAGAAAAACCGTATGTTTTTAAACGTCTCTCTTTCTCTCTCTCACTCACTCTTTTTTTTTCTTTGAACTTTATGCGCGTGATAGGAATTTATTTGTAATTTAGTTTTTTTTTTGCGATGCGCGTAGCAATAGAAGAAATGATCGATTTTTCCGCTCACTAATCTGCAATTTGCCTGTTTCTGTTGCAGAGTGACAGCGGGCTAGTGGACACAGATCCAGGTCGAGTTAGCAGCATGACAGCCATTAACTCGGTGAGCAACCAACGTAAATTAATACGTGGCGGTAAAAGCAATGCGCACAGTATCGCTTCGTTTAATAACTCGATATTACATCGACTGGCTGCGTCCGTTTTAAATTATACAAACTGGATAATTTGCCGATAATTTAATTCAACGTTAATGGTCATATATTTGGCTACAAACTGTTGTGTATGTGCGTGTGACCAAAGAAGCGAGAAGAAACCTCTTCTACCGTAAAGAGAACGTACCGATGATGTAACTTCTGTTTTTTTTTTTACGTTACTGTGCTCGTTTGCGCTTTTTCCGTACACATACACAAGCATACACAAGCGAGAAGAAACTCTTCTTGCGTCGAAGTCTCGATTCCAAAATACTTTTGCGAACTTCGCTTCGGCGAACAATAAAAACGAGCGTGATGGTAATGCGCTTCATCAAATATGTAGACAAACTCTTTCGCTATAGGGAGACGCCTGTGGAGCTTCCGTCTGCTAATAATCCCATAATGCCACTCGTGCTTTTTTTACACGGGGGGGGGGAGAAGACAGCGGTTTTGGTGTACGATCTGTACGAATGTTTGCGCGAGACGTTTCAGCTCGACAAACGGGAAGCAGAGGGTGCAATCGTAGTATTTTATCGAGCCTAATACAATTATCGTCGGGTAACATTTGGTATTGTTATGATTAAGGGAGGAGAATCGTTTCTCTCTCTCTCTCTCTCTCTATTTCTATCTCTTCCTCGACCCTTGTTATAATCCTGCCGTTTCGTGGTCTGTTCCTTCGTCGGGTAGAATTTAGCGTACATAACATACATGCGCGCAGCGTACAGCTTATACACGATTTTGCTATACACGTACGTGCGCGTTGGACTTAACAATTTAGCATAACTTTGGCGCAAGTTCTGTCGTAAAAGAGCTTTTTCTAAGTAGTAAGCCGATACGATTATGGAGAGTCAGATATATAATCTCTTAAATTTATATTAAAATTTTAATTCTATAAAACTGACAGTATATATTTCTGAAATTTCTTTTATGAGATTATTCTGTCAGAATGTAACACACTTTGATGTTGAAAGAAAAGATGATATCTCGAACATTTTAAGTCCCACCGCATAAATCTTTTTTTTTTTTTTTTTGGTGAAACCAAAAAAATTTAATTTGTAGTTTCACGATTTTATTTGACACAGCGATAATTTGTCGCGCATAAGCATATAAGAAATTAAACATTTCTAATCGCGTCAGATTCTCTTTATATATATATATATATATATATATATTTGATGCAAATGTCTTGACGTTCGAATGCGTTTTACTGTAAACCGTGGAAATTCACCGTTTGCATGATAACGACACGACAGCTCGAATTGTGGAAGGCGAGACACGCGACGGTGTCTTCTCTCCGGGGAATTGTACCTTACACGAAACTGACGCGCACGGCGTGTTCATAGTCCTCGCAACTATCCGTGAGCCGGAGGCCACCGCGTTTCCCGGAATTCACGTATTCGCACGGATAGACGAGAATTCGGTGCTATGCTTCTTCTTCCGCTTTCTCTATTTCTTGTTGTCGTCGCCGACGTCGCGATCGATTTGGGAATATGCATCACGCTGCAAAATCCCGAGAATGCGGCGAGAAAAAACGAACTCCCGAAAGGGGGTTACCAAGTTGTATCTTCGACCTGTCGCGCGACATCGTTATATCGAAGTTGCAGGGCAATTTCGAGTCCCGTCGGGAATTACGCGCGTTGATTACTCGTGTGCGCGCGCGCGAAAAATACACTGCGGACTTGCGTTTTCGAAGGAAACATTCGTTGCACGCGATATTGTAATTTCTTCGAACTTGGATACCGAACATTGGTGCCCCATTGTGACCGTTCTGCTACATGATGAACGACGCGATTATACGTCTTCGCTGAGTAACACGCCGCGGTCGCGAAGGTTTGGCAATCATTTCGCGTTATGCACGCGCGTGTCGTAACGAAAAGAAATTCTGAGCTTGGCGAGCACGTGAGTGACTCGACGAAAAAGAAAGAGTTTCGTTTTTCCAGAAATTACAATCGCGAAATACAATCCCCGTCTCGTAGTAACAAAAGCGACTTGTGTCTTATGACTGAGCAGACAGCTAGAAATAAAGCAATGCTTGCAACGTTCGTTCGATTAGGAGATGTGAAATCTGATACGCGCGCTCGTGTTACGATGCTGCTTGGGTGTACCTCGAGTATTACGCGAAGCGTAATTGAGAGGAGAGTATCAAGACCGCGTTTCATTTAATAAGTTTTGCGCACGCCAAGTAAATAGCCAATAAGAGAATACCTCGCAGAAAACAAAGTGAGATGTTAGAGTTCTTTTGATATTTGGCGTGTTTTTCACTTGTACCATGCAAATCGACGTGCGAACGTCTACTCTACGAAAGTGACGAGATCGATCGGAACATTATGATGCATTTTTATTTCGCGTTGCTCCTTTTGCGCGCTATCTCTCCGCCTTCTGTGCGCTGTATTATTCAAACTTTACATACGTTTGAGAAACAAGAATATTCGACGAGGCAGGTTCGCGTCGATGCTTAAAAAGCGCTCGTCTCGGCGGCTCGTTATTCCCCTCGGTATCAAAGTCGACGGACATTTGCAAGTGAAATTTTTGCAGCTCCGCAAGTCGACCGCGGATAGATTTCCAACTTTGCCGTGGTCTAAAACGTGAAGAAGTGATTCCGCAGTTACTTCCCGGTATTGTTTTTTTTTTTTTTTCTAACATCAGTATTTGACTAGGAAAAAAACAATCTTCTGGAACTCCACAATTTTTACTCCAATTTGGACTTGGTTTTCCAAATTGTGGAAACTATGAATCACCGGTGGCAATAAGTAATATTTAATGAACAACAATTTTGGAACGTTTCCATTATTTATTTCTTTTGAATCATCAGCCAATCTGGCGTGTGTACAATTAAAGCAAAACGAGTTTTGTCTATTTGTCGCATGACATTGTAGCAATTATTATTTAATATAAAATCAAACATAATATATGCTAATATTTGACAAGAAACGTGTATATATAAAATAACTTGTTGACACTCGTTACAAATTATTGATTTGACTCTCCTCGACTGTTGGTTTTCTATTTTTGTGTTTGAATTTTGATTTTAAGATGGAACCGGAACTCTTGTTAATATTAGCATATTATGTTTGGCTTACGTTTATACTAAATTGCTAGAACATCATGCAAAAAATAGACAAAAATAACAATATGTATGTGTATCGTGACATCGATAGAGCTCGCGTAGTGTAACATAGTGTTCTAGTAATAACAAAGAAAATACTTGGAGAAAAAGTTTGTACAATACATTATATATTTACATACACACATACACACACATATATATATATATATATATATATATATATGTACCTCAAAGAGAAGCAAAGTCTAATTCGCTTGCTTCCGCGAGATATTCTGTGCGCTCGACCTTTTCCAAGCTACAGTCTCGCGGAAAGTGACATGCTCGAATCCGGTGACCCGGCAACCGAAGCGCACAGACGAAAGTCGGGTCTAAAGGACGCCGAAGAGGAAACTAGTTTAAATAAAGACCGTGCATGTGGGTCAGTCGGCGTGGCGTTGCGGCGTGCGTGTACGTTACGCAAGTCTTTACGCGTCGCGCATCAGCGGCGTCGTCGTCGTCGTCGTCGTCGTCGTCGAGCTTTGCTAACCGCGCGGAGGAGACGCGACTGTGTGCAGAACGTGCATCAGCTGAATCCGTACACTACTCCCGAAAAGCATCCGAGCGTGTACCGCCGTAAATGTGGGATAAAGATGTATTTATACGTTACCTTGCAACGAACTCTTCTTTGGTTGTTTGACGCGAAGCAACGAGGATAAAACGAATTACGGGAATTACGAGAATTACATTATCCAGTTCCGAAGATACATGTGTATAGAAGTACTTTTCGCGGATGATGTACTTTGTTCTTCTCCAATCTTCGCTTATCTGGTCTTCCTGCTCTCGTTGCTATTAACGTGCATTCGTCTCTTAGTCTTTGTTATTATGCAATAAATGCAAAAATTAAGTCTGTAATGTACATGAGAATAGAAAAATATTAAAAATAAATATATTAAGAATAAATATATGATGGAAAGAACTTGAAAAATAGACAGTAGTTCACAGTTTCTAACGTTCAAACAGTGTTCACTTTTTTTTACATCAGTTTTACACTTTTGTGATATAAAATTATTCAAGGTAAAGCGGATGTAGCTCTGAGATTAAAAAAAAAACAAAAAAAAAAAAAAAGAAACTGCCAATTGAAAAAGAAACGGCCAATAAGAACTTGGACATAGAGTTTTCATTATAGAATTATATGACAAAAAGTAAATAGAAGAGAAATTATCCGACATATCGATCGATTCTGTACGACTTGCAAATTAGCCACATATGAGGAACGCGTGATTAGTGCGTTCTAGAATTCCCGCCTATACGTAGAGAAACGTGGTCTGAGCTTAGAAACGCTACTCGATATAGATGTATGTGTGTAGAGCCGTTTATAGATCCGACTCGCATCTGCATACATCACATCGAGTTGAACTTTACGCGGGACTGGACCCGAAACTGAGTGTTGGAATGGAACTCGGAACCACTTCAAACGAAGCGCCACACGGAAATCTGCTCGTGAGTCTCGCGAGCGCCGCGGCTTCCGGCACAGCCTTCTTCTCTTTTGTGACACACGAGAAGTCAGATTCGTCGGGTTCGTCGGAGAAAAGCTGCTCGCCGCGGGAGTTATGTTATATTCACAGAGAGCTCAGTCTCTCTCTCTCTCTCTCTCTCTCTCTTTCTCCCGGAGAAAGCTGCATTTTTCGAGATTATTCCGAATTTGCGCCGGAAAAGTCGCACAGCGAGAGAAGAAGTGCCTCTTACGAGCTTCAATCGGTACTGAAGTTCGAAGCGCACGATACATTCAAACGTAACAATGACAAATGCGTAGTTCGTGAAACACACCGCGTTTCATATTAATATTTTATTATTAAGTTTGCGAAAAAAAAACGTTTTCCACGGCTATAAGAGAGTTTTTTTAAGCTCAAACTTTACGACGCAGAACCTTGTAATACTCGCAGCAGGTGGACCTGATTGGATGAGTGATCGCGCGTTATGCCTTTTGTCACACACATATATACACACACACATACATATAGACGGAATATATTATACTAATATCGCGTGAAAACACGTGCAGATGCAAGCGACGCGACGACGGAAGAAATCGATCAAGCTTTATTATATGCGTTGTTTCGTTCCGCTAAATATCTATTTCCATGAACAAGACTCGTCGTGTTATATTTTCTGAAGTGACGTGACGAAACGTAACACGAAATGATGTGACGCGACACCGCCTGACATGCCACTTCACTCCCTCCGACCTCCTTTTACTTAGGCATCTTTTCGATCGTGTTTCACAAAACGTCCGAGCGTCGTCACGTCTTTAAAAAAATTTTACAAAAGAAATACAACTCTTCTTCTATTACTCTATTATTTCAAACAAAAAACTGAATCTTTTATCGGAGAGTAAATGTCGAAGTTTCGCGATACAAAATAACGGTTCGGAGAAAAGATAAAAAAAAAAAAAAAATCATAAAACCTTCGCGGTTTTCTAAAATTGTAAAAACAATTGCTCGAACCTCACAGAGAAAAATCCGATATAATGGACTTGTAAATTATTCGGGACGTGGGACAACGGCACCCGGTAAATGGTTGGACTCTATGTACACGGACAACAAGGCAGTTAGATAGATCGATTCCCTCTCTCGTGCGCACGGAATCGACCGCTGGTGTTCCCGAGGGACGGACCCAGGTGCGAGATCCATTCGGGAAGGTAAATTTCTCTCTCTCTCTCTCTCTCTCTTTTTTCTTTTTCTTTCTCTCTTTCTCTATCCCTATATTATCTCGTACGTCGAACTGCGCGAGAAGAAGGTCCGTGAAATGAACTGCGTCGCCGACTCCACCGCCGACGTCGTCTTCTTCTTGCAGAATGGAAGAGAGACGAAAGAGTAAAGAAAGAGTACGCGGACTATTTCTCGACGTCGCGAATCCGGAAGGTCGGGAACAGCGGAATTTATCTCTCGGCCGGAACGGATGCACCTGGCTAATGCCGTCGACTTCGTTGCACGATGTCGCACGACACAGAAGAAACGGTGAGCGAAGTAGACGAGCATCGGTGAAGCGAAGCGCGCGGAGTCTCTCGATGGAATCGAGAAGAAAATCAGCATGACGGGAAGAAGATTGTTCCTTGTGTGTGTATGTGTGTGTGTGTGTGTTTTGCGGAATTATATATAGTTAACAGCGCACAAGATATCTAAAATTGTTGAAATTACACAAGAATTGCTTCCTGAATATATTTTCAAATATTAAATTTAGTTGAGAATGACGCAAATTGTTTTCGAAGAAAATCGGCAAGAAAAGCAAATATTTTCTGTTAGATACTCTACTGATTTGCTGCATCTTCCATCTGTCATTTTTATTCCTCGCGCATTTAGTAAATCATTCCTCGCGCCTTTTTATATCGAATGGCGATGTTCTCTTTCGAGAAGACGTAGATATGTTGCGAGCGCCACGTCGTCAACGACAGTTAAAAGCGACCGTTCGTGCGCTCATCAAACTTGCCGGCGTGATTTTAACTGTGTGCGTACATATTCGTGCAGACATGACAAGGTCGATCGTTTCAACGATTGTCGACAGCTGCTGCGCGCCGCGTTAAACCACAGAAAGATTAGATTTATTTAAGAAAATACATATACGGTAGATAACTTTGTGCGTTCGCGAAAGTTTTTATTTTTTTATCTATCATGTCATCGCGAGAAAAATTAGAAATATCTTTCCTTCTTTCTTTTTCATTCTCTCTATCTCTCTTTTTTTCCTCTCTTCCTTCCTCCTTCTCTCTTTCCTTCTTTTTTTCTCTTTCTCTCTCTCTCTCTCTCTCTCTCTCTCTCAAACGGATGACTAACGCACGTTAACAAACGTGTATACCGAAATACACGCGTGCGTGGGCCAAGCGGAGTTAAACGAACGTCCACTGCTTTTCAAGGCTGCGTCTGAATGTATGCTTTCGTTTGCGTAATCTGTTCGCCGATCATTTTGTCGTTAATTGTTCATACAGCCGCCGACTTGCTCTCCTAATGGAACACAATGTGACGCATCTAATAATAAATCAAAATCGTGTTCTAGGAACGCGCGTGTGCCGGTCTTATTTAATAGCAACGAACTGAAGAACGTATCTATATATCGTGTGTCGCTTTTACTTATACAACGAGAATATAACTTCTTTAGAAAAATGTGATGTTTTCTGACGATGTGCTCGTATATGTACAAGAACAAAACAATTTCCTTTTATGTACACACATCCGTCGAAATGTATTCTTATTTTATTTTCAAGTGTTTTTCATTTGAAGAACACTTTTTTTTTCACGCAAAGCTGAATATATAAAGCAAAAGATCACGTCACGAAGATATTACGTAACCCAAAAGCAAACAAAATTGCACGCGATGATGATGCACTCGCAAGGAACACACTGTGTACCGCGTCAATAACGTCTTAATATACCTTATGATATCATCGACCGCGTTGGATCCGAATATCGCGTGTCGTCGAGCGAAAAGCCGTACGATAGGAAACATTGCGTTCGCAAAACACGGATAACGATGAGCGATTACACTTATACGACGCGGAATTCGCAACTTCCTTAACGAGACCAAGTACATACGTCGTTGTTCGAATCATTCCCGCTCTTTCACTTATTCACGAGGGTTATTCATCGCGCTCGGTGAACACGTGGCGCTTCTCTTCTGTCATTTTATACAATCAATCGTCCGCCCACTCGATTCTTATTTCGAATCTCTATATCGCGATATCTCTAACGGAATCTGGAACACGCATTGTAAGTATTCTCGACATGTGTGTGTGTGTGTGAAAATTATATTTTTGATATAATTTTTATTTTTAATCTAATTGTTAATATAACATTATATTTTTGATTTAACAGCAAACAGATGTAATAATCTATTGATTTACATCTTGTATTCGAAACAACAAACATGATATGTTACTTTATTAAATATTTAAGTGTGTCGAAAAATAAAAAATTGTTGGTTCATAGTTGGATAAAGATTTTTTATATATACATATATATTTTTTTTAACAAAAGTAACTTCACTATCGCGTATCATAAACTTTATCACCGTGAGACAAACGACACTAATATAAATTTATCTACCAAAACGATAATCAAGAGAAAGAGGATCGTATACCTGCCTAATAAACTTGCAGAGTTTTTATCGTATGATTCACGCACTCCGCATAGAATTGACATAACATTTTTTCAAGCGAGGGGACCGGTGTCTCTTCGAGATACACTTGGATTGGAGATCGCTCGGCTGGAAAATAACCTCCGTCAAAACAGCCGTTGTGCTTCTCCGTCCGTTTTGATGCGCAACATGATCGTGATCTAACCCAGTCCTGTGCGCGTTGTCGTTCCCTTGGCTCCATTTGGTCAGCGATCGTTTCCTTTCCTCTCCTCCTCGAAAAAAAAAAACCTCCTTCGTTATGCGGCATTACGTCGCATTTTATCGTTCTCCTTTGATGTGGATTTGCCCCAGATACGATGTTTAACTTGTACATACAAACGCGTAGGATAATCCCAAGATGAAAGGGGTTTCTATATCTTATATATTTACAGCATAATATAAACCGACGAGCTCTTCTCAAGTTAGATAAAGCTCAGACTGCGAGTTTAAAGGAGGATTTAGATCGCGTTAATGGCGAAGAAGCTGGAACTTGTGAGCACGTACCTACGAGGATTAAGCGATTTTTCGTCAATGTTACGTTCCCGTATTGCGATAACGTGTGTCTTTTTTTTTTTTTTTTTTTTCGGGTTTCCATTTTCGATACGGTACCGGTATTTCGATGGCCCCTTGTCGATCGCTCTCGGGACGAATGGTCGTATCGCAATAACGATAGAAGCAACGACCGTAGGCCGTGACCTATCGCCAGCATTCCCGCGGGAGTCCTTTATTGTACGCTAAGCCGCGGACCGACCTATACATCATCTGCCTACCCTCGCGACGGTCCAATCGGAAGCGATTAATGGCTTTTTTATTCGGCTCGTAAAATGGTTTTATATTAAAGCCGGCATAGACGCGGGAATGCATCTACATGGCGCGCAGTATACGCTTCTCGGTACCGATCGACGACTATTCATTCCTCGCGCGGCTTCCCTTTTTCTCTTTCGTCTACCGTCTTCCATTTATCTCCTCGCGGGAGAATAAAGCTCAATGGCAAATCCTTTTCCTTCTATAATGATTCTTTCTCTCTCTCTCTCTCCCTCCCCCCCCGTCTTCTTTTACATCTCTTCCTGTCTAAGAATTTCTCTTCGCTGTGACAGTCGCTGGAAACGAATTTTTGATCTGCGTGTCGCTTGTATATTTTTAGCGAACGGAGAGTGAGCGTGCGGTTTTTTACCGTTCTCGATAAACATTCGATGAATTCTTCCCGATACTGAATATTCGCGGAATGTGAGGATCGTCAAATTATATTATAATGAAGCTTTAAAATATTCGGTCTCTGATTTTCTCGTAGCTCTCTCGGCGAGAGTCGTTCGAGATATTAAAAAAAAAAAAAAAAAAAAAAAAAAAAAAAAAAAAAAAAAAAAAAAAAAAAAAAAAAACAGATTGTGGAAGAAGGAAAAGATGAAAAAATAATTACGCGCGTAAAAAATACACAACCAATATAAATCTTCGAAGTCATCTTTTGCATTTTTGCATTTGAAAACGTCTGTAGATTATTTGTAACGCGATAGATAACAAAATAAAAATGTATAAATCTTTGCTTCGGGTTATCAGTATTAGCAAGGCGCGTATGTGCCACTGTCTGTGGAGTAATTTCCGTCGTGGAATTGTTTCAGGATGAAATTCTCGATACGAAAACTCGCGTTCGATGTCATACAACAAATCCACGTTGCAATTTCGCGTCGTTGTTGACGTTACACGTTCACGGACATTCTTTGGAACCGACATCGCATTTCCGGCTCGCGTCTCGACATGCCGGCAGCTTATTACGATCCACCTCCGAAAACACGTCGCGCGTGCGCGCGATAATACTTACGAATGCAATTTTCTCGGGCAACGACGGCGATGTCGTCGTCGTCGTCGTCGTCGTCGTCGTCGTCGTCGTCGTAGTCGACGTCGACGTCGTTATCGCGCAGTAACGTTCGCGCCGGAAGATTGTTTGCGCGGCGGAACGAAGACAAGGCGATACCGTATTCCTCGAGAAAAGCGGACGAGAAGCGGAAGTGTACGTGTATACGAAACGCCCGGCTTGTTTGTTTCTCGCGTATACACAGTAAATACATAGTTACCTTGCCGTAACTTGCATTACAGTTACCTGCGGGCGCGCATATCCGCGGGCTGCTGCGCGAGCTCCACACAACCGCACACGGGGGGTGAGCCCACTCAGGGGTGCAGAGGGGGTTTTTAAATTTGTTTCCACTCCATTAACCTCGCCTCGTTCCCGTTACTCCATCGTGTCTCCCCTCGCTCTCTGCTTCCCTCACCGCCTGTCTCATGCTCGTTCTGCTCGTTTCCTCCCTGTCTCGTCTCTCCCTCTGTTTGTACACGAACGTCGGCTACTGACAGCTAGCAGGGCATAAGTCCCAGTCGGTAATATCCATTTGCCGAATCACGTGTGCGGTGGGAGTCGTTGCCCCCCTTTACGATCCTACATATGCTCCGAATTTGCGAAAGCTTTTTCCGTTCGACTTTCATATCTTCCATCTTCCCTCTTTCAGTGAAGGAAAGAGGGAGAGAGAAGAGAAATTCCTCTTCTTTATTCAGAGAGTTGTCAATAATGAAATTTACTATGCGTTGTTTATATGCATCTAGGATGAAAAGATATAGGTATAGTACACGTGTATAAATTAATTCGTGGAAAAGAAAGATAATTCATGTAAATAGAATTTGCGAACAAAAATTTCAAGCATACATGTATTTTGCGAATAAAAATGTAAAATGTAAAATTCTATTTTGAGGATGGAAATGTAACGAAGTCATTATGTTCTGCAAACAAAAATATATAAAAATTTGAAAACTCGACTGACTCAGGCAGAGAATAGTTAATACGTTACGAATGCGAAAATCGTATATCGGGTAGAGGATTGGATTATGGAAATTGGTTCTACGCAGCGTCAACATAGTATTTGGAAAATTTCGATCTCTTTTCTATGTGATTCTTGTGGGATGCAAAATGAAAGAGAAGAGTGGAATTCTAGATTAAAATACATAAAATAAAAATGCCATCAAATCTGGGAGATTTAAATCAGAGATAAGATCTTGATTGACACGTCACGTCTATATGTATAATTGTTATACAATAATTAATCTTTAAGGGTATATATTTATTGATGTTTCAAAAAACTAATTTTTTTTTTCTATAAAACGAGTTCTACACACAACCAATGTAAACTGTTTTAAAATTCAAATTCGCTGAGTTTGCCAAAATAAGCTACTAAGATTGTGACAGTCTCACAAAAGCCGTTGTAATGTACTCTAGATATTCAATGCCGCTGCCAAATGTCTTCCTCGGATGCCAAGATACATCGTCGCTCTTGTCGTTCACCTTTTTCGTAAAAAGTTAAGTAATCATCCAACGCGGTTGTAATCATTGCAATAGATGTAGCAATATTATGCGCCAGTAATGCGCGCACGTGTATATCTTAAAAATTATATATTTCAGTTGTTGAGATGTTTACTGATATTAATTCACAGACGCTATCTCTTCCGTCTGGTATATAATTTTCTGCGCATCTAATAAAATTATTTCTATCGCGATGTTGTCACGAATTAGTACGAAATTACGTAGCGCGTCACACTTCGCAAAAATGCGATACCGCAAAATGTTTTACTACCGCGCTGTCATGTATTATTATTATTATACTATAGCTCGAGAGCGATTTTAATGCAAAAACCGCATCATGGTCTATCTGAACAAAAGATTATTAAATCGTCAAACAAGATCTCTCGCTTTTGATCTTCTAATTTCGTTCGTGGCCGATCTCTTCGAGACGACTGAGACAACAAGCGTAATTACAAAATTACAAATTCTACAATATAACTCCGACGTTAGAACTAACTCCTCTCCGTGATTGTTGTTAATCAGAGGTATAATCAGAGGACGCCTACGAATTAATTCACGTCATGTCTTTCGCGAGCTTAAGCGTGACACAGCGAAACGCTCTAACGACGCCGGCTGTCACGTGCTATCTCAGCCAGGCCGCGATTTCAACGCGGAAGCTCCATTAGACCTCGGATTTGGCCGATGCTCCCGGTACGTTTCGCGCGTTTACGTCCTTCCGCTCGGCGTTTTCGTGATCGTCCGACACGATAAGTCACTTTCCACTACGCGCGACTGCGACTGCAGGGCCGCCGCCACGTGTTTCGGATTCCTCGGAACAATGCTGCGCGTTCCTGCGAGAACGTGTCAGACCGATTCAGATGACGCTTCCTCCGATGATGGAAGCGCTCGTGTCCGCTCCTTCGCCGTGATATAGGATTACGGCACTTGGCTCTGTTGTTGCTAGTGTTGTAAATTTGACAGACTTACGGCGTCCTAGAAACGGCGAGATGTCGTCCGTGTTAAAATTACAACCTTGTTGTTTTGACAAAATTGCGCTTAATCCCATACGCGTATATACACGTACGTAATTTTGATATGTGTGTTACGTTATATTATTATATTTTACGCAAGGGGCAAGACAATACAACGTTGACTTGCAGATAAACAGTAAACTTGCAGACAACAGAATTGCGATAGTGAAATTTATATAAAATTTATTATATGATAAAATTGCGACCGGGAAAGTGTGTATTGTTGCTGTACTGTTTTGTGATGCGTTGTTAATTAATTAATCCGAACTACGAGATGTAACGAGCTCT
This sequence comes from Pseudomyrmex flavicornis, assembly GCA_014825475.1. Lineage (NCBI taxonomy): Eukaryota > Metazoa > Arthropoda > Insecta > Hymenoptera > Formicidae > Pseudomyrmex > Pseudomyrmex flavicornis. The sequence continues at coordinate 14,121 of QVNW01002462.1, forward strand.
ACTTTTTTGCACATTTTTTTTGGTCGCAAAAAGAAAAAAAGAACACTCCTATTTGTATGATTCATACGTTTAGCTCTTGTGTGGATACATTAGCGTACAAATGACGATTATTATCGGTGCCGCGTAGAGAGCGAATTTTACGGTAATAAAATCTAAATTTTCTCCGGCTAGATGAGTGCACATGTATCACACACACACACATACACAGGCACATACACTCGTTCTGTGTATTCATTATTAACAAAAACGAAACTACAAAAGAGAGACAAAAAAAAAGAAGGGATGCGGCCAGAGAATAATCTCCGATGCATCGTACATTTTGCGCAGAATATACATCTCGTGCCTCTATTTTTTTGCCCATTTTCGTGAATGTCGCGCAGCGTTCGCATTTCGCATTCCGCGAATTTTATGATTTTTTCCGCAGTCGTGCGCCGCCGCTGCCAGTGACACGCCGCCGAATCTGTATATATATATGTATATGTATATATATATATATAAAATATATACATATATACATATAACACGTCTATGTACACGTGAACACATATACATATGTACGGCGACGCGTCGGACGCGACGTTCCGTGCACATTTTTGCCGGATTTGAATTTAAATCTTCTAAAATGAAATAGGCATCTTCTACCGCGCGTTGCGTCCCATATCCTGAGAGCCGATTTTAATTTGTAATCAGCGATTTACATCGCGCGACGACCTCGCTCGTTCTCGCGAAGGAGGACTTGCGCGTGTATCTAACTCGAATTGTTATTTGAGCCACGATCTGGAGCGAGATATGGATGGTGAATTGCAAATTTCTTCGACGAGAGCGCTCGGATTAGAATTAATTAAGAACGGAAGAAGAATGCACGCGCGCGTGTAGGAAAAGGAGAAGAGAGAATGTTGTGAGAGAGGAGCGGAGACGAACGCGCACGTATTCTACCCACGCGTGATTCGACGTGGCCGTGTAACGCGTATCACGTTTCCACGGCCCCATTTGTGCACGACACGCATGTGCTGCATGTGTTTACGCTCAATCATCGCGTTCGCTCGATACGAGGAACACACATACGCGCGCGTCGTGAAACAAAATGAAGAAAAGCTGTACATCTTCCGTTCGCAATTTATTTGTTTTTCACAAAATTATTGTTTTATCCCTCATGTCTTAATCGCGCTGGCAGACATGAATAGAGTATATATATTTACTCTCATTACTCATCGATCTTCTTCGTTAGATGTAAATCACGGTCACGGAAAAGTCGGACGGTGGCGAATTCTCCGAGATTTTTGCGAGAGCACGAAACGTTTACAATAGTTGCGAATGCGAGTTCGTCTTCGTCGCGACGTTATTAACTCGTGAGTAGTCATCGAACGATAAATCACACCGTTTGATCGCGTCGAGAAAGAGAGAATCACTATAATATTCTGAGAAACGTCGTATATTGCCAAATTCTTTGGCAAACAATAGACAGCACAAAAGACAATGAAGATAGTATAATATTAACAAGTAACAAAGTGACAAAGAACAAACGCGATTTTCGCATTCATTGTACATCGTCTTTTATTGCGCGAACATATGTATCCACTATAAATATTCATTCTTGTACGCGTGTATATCTGTGTCGCGGAAGAAAAGTGGACGAAGTTGCGAAACTGTCGCATAAGGAGGAAAACAGTTTTTTTTTCTTTTTATCTTTACGCGCCGTGTGATCAATCGCACAGATTTCGGCTTGAGCGCTGGTGAACTGCGAATTGGCAGCGGCGCGAAATTGTCTCGTACGCATAGCAGCTTCTGTATTTCACGTATAATAATATGCCGTTCTCGACGCATAAATCAGTGTCTATTTTTGAACGGCGGCCAAAACTTTATTCGAATTTATTCAGCCATTACATCAACGAGAACTACCGCTCGAGACACGCGCGTCCCGCGAACCGTCGTCGTTACTACCGGTGCATAATTACTATCGCGACGCGCGCATCGATTGTCTCATCTTGTTCTCGAGGATGAAAAAGAAATTGGCGCAAAGCACGCTCAGAATCTCTCGCCAATGATTCAACAGGATTGCGTCTGTTTTGTCGATGCGATTTAGGCGAGTCGGGGAGGTTATTTTCAACTTGCGCTCAAGACAACTCGACCGGAGATTCGAGAACGATAAAAATCTAATTCCAAAGACTAGGAAATTTAGTGACTATAAAAAAAGACATTAAAGTCGTCGGAGTGACTATAAAAAAATGTTATGACTTAGTCACATATAAATTTTCTTTACTAACAGTCAGGAATACGTGACATACTTATTTTGTAGCTGAAGTTTACATTTTTCTTCGCAATATTGTGTGGTTCTTCAAATTAGATTTTGTGGTTTTATTAGATTTATCTGTTCTTTGATTAGGGGGGGGAGGGGGAATATAGTTTTCAGAAAAGAAAAACAAAAAAAATAACAGTGAGTTTTAGGATTTGTGCAGTCTCGCGAAAATCCGTTCAATTCGTAGAAAGGGTTACTAGGCGAGTTGCTATCGGTATATAGGAAAAGAGATTCGGTCGATATAAATCGCAGTTATTCCGACGAATGGTTTCCGGACTCGCTGAAACGCATTCCCAATATTTTTGGTCGTACGTTGTACGGTTTTCGCGATCGATAGTGGATATCGTCGCGTTCCACGCCGTTGTTTCGCGAATAAATTCTCGCGCGAGTGTTGCAGCGCAAAGGTAACGTGAAACTCATTATCTAGGAAACGCGGAGCTCATGAATTAAAAGCTATTTTCCAGAGTAATTTGATATGATTTATTGTCGATTACAGGCAATTAACCGAGGGCGAAGGAAGAGAAACGGGGCTACACGTATAATATGTATATATATATATATATATATATATATACTATATATTAGTTATATAGCCGTAATTAAAGATACTAATTACGCAAAATACTAACACGCACAGAGAGACATTAGATTAAGAAGAAAACGAATTGTTATGAAACCGAAAGTTACTCTGAATCTGTACGCAAAAGTGTAGGTAATTATATTTTCATCTCGAGGTTTTTTTTTTTTTATTTTGCTCCCGACTCAAGTCTGTAGGTCGACTTAGCGTCTCTCGATGAAAAATCCTTGGAGAAACAGCACGTGTTGCTGGCGTAGTGCGTTTAATGGCCTCCATTATGATCGTTGCGATGGCGAAAGAGGGGAAAAACCGATGTTTCTGCGGCCGATAGATAAGCAATTTGTCTGTTCATCTTTCATCAGCGTTTTTTCTTTATAGTTTACGTGGTTTTGTGTGCACGCGCGTGTGTGTGTGTGTGTGTGTATGGAAGGAACTTCTTGGATAAAAATCTTCTCAAGATGCTGCCATGAAAAGAATCGCGCAGATTAGTATTTCTTTTGAACTAATTAATGCGATATCCAAGAAACAGACACTTTTGACATTTAATTAAATAAAATTCATATAAAATTCTATAAAATAGCAGAATTTTGCAACCAATATCTAATAATAGCCTCGTTTATATGGCCGATAGTTAAATGACTGCAATAATTAAGCCGGCGGTAATTAAACCAGTAATTAAAATTAAAATTGGTAAAGCCGGCTAAATTACTGTACTGTAGTGTGCACATACATACACTAGAAACGGTAGTAAAACAACCGATCAAATCGACGTAACGTGCGCGCGGCGAGAGAGAAGTTGCCTTTTCCAAAACGCGGCGGCACAATCGTCGATCTCGTCGCGCTCGCAATGGAAACTCAATTTTTAGCGCCGCCGGCTAAACCCGATCGCGCCGGACGTATTAATTTCGCGGCGCGATATACGCTCGTAGATAAATCACATTTAATCGAAATACGAAGGGCCGTGACTTCGCCCGGGTTCGTGCCGTTCGTGCCGCTCAGCTTCGCGCTCGAGTATATTTGCACGGCGCGCGCGGTTATCGGCCGCGATATCGTTGCGACCTCTCGACAATTTTAAGCCCGGATTTCCAGCGATAACTAATGACGGGTGCAGCGTTTGCTCGGAGATTATTGAGTTACGAGACCGATGGACGAGTGTCCGAGCAACGATGGGGAGTGTCCCGTTGCATCGTAGTCGAAATCAAACTACGAGATCTCGCAGGAATTAATACAATCGCGCGCGCACAGAACTTTTCAACACTCGTTCGAGAAAAGACAGAGCGTGAAAGAAAACGTGTTCGGAACCCGCGTATTCAATAAAATTGCAAACGCGCGGTACCAGACGCGCGCGAGCTAATAGTGCGTAAATTGAGTGCGGCCGACGCGTTGCAACATTCGCGGAAACCGTTTGCCACGGAACGCAATAAAAATGTCATTACCTCTCGTACAGTGAGAACGACGCGACATCGCGCGAGATAGTTTTCTGTCTGTGTCATGTTTTGCACGGTGCAATGGGTTCTCCGTGTCTACCAAGTGCCAAGCGCAACAAAAACTGAATTTTAATCTTGCGTCACGCGAAATTGCGAAGCGATGAAGTTTTTTTTTTTTTTTTAATATCTTTGCGGTAGGCGAATATTTGCACGGCTTCGACCAGTATTATCACACAAATTTCACGATAATGTATCGGATTTTATATAATTAATACTTTTCCTAATATATATATGTATAATAATTTAACAATATATTAATGTCTCATATTTTATTTTATTAAATCGTATCTCATATTTTTCCACGTATTACTGTGTTTTACTTGTTAATGCACTTATTGCGATATATACTTTGAATATTCGGTAATTATATTATACATTTGTGAAATAAGATTTTGAAAAAAAAAAAAATATGACAAACCTTTTCTTTAAATGTTGCTTGCTAAAATTCATGCAGCTTAATCAATTCAGTTGTTCGAGTTACCTCGAGCAGTTGTAAAAAAAAAAAAAAAAAAAGGCATTCGGAAATAATCTTCAGCAATATAGTCGAGTCTACGTAGATCCTCTGTAAGCTTAATCTCAAAGCTTAATTCCGTTTCCATGAGACGAAACGGGTTGTCTTAATGCGACTTGTCTTCTATCGGAGAGAGACGTAGACCGCGTAGCGCCATTAATTTAATATTTCAAAAAAAGCGATGTCATCTCGCTAGAAATAATCGTCGCAATTTCTTAAAGTGCTCGAAATCCAAGAAATATCGGTCTCAACCTACTTTTCGAAGATTTTCTCGCGAACGATTTTCACTGCTACTTTCCCGCAGAAATACAAGAAGTAGATAAAACAGATGATATTTTTTCAGCTTTTTTTGCAGGTCTCGCATCGACAAGTTAAATCAACTTTAACCTTTTCGCTGATTAAGCTGGCCTTGCCAAATGCTCGCGTTGCGCGCGCGAGAGTTTTACGTCAGTTCTCGTCTGTACACGTATAGAACGCGCGCTCGGAATTCTGCGCGCTGTCGACTCTCTTTCTCGTCCCGTGGGACTCGCCGCGACGTGTTTTTCTTGGACCGCATCTAAAGCGCGTCACAAAAGTGCGCTCGCGATGCGATCGACGTAGCCGGCCGGCGCGGTGGTGTGCCGCAGAACACAACGGCGGGTTTTCTTTTATACATGTCTCTGTCTCGGCGGCGGCGGCGGCCAAAATCTCTTCGTGTGGATGACACTCGGTGCAAGGATGCGCCGAGTTACGGCGCGATGTGGTAATCTCGCGTCACGACCCCGTGCCAAGAATTGAGTCACCGCGCTCGGCGTCTGTCTCTCCGCCTCTACCACTTTGCCTGGCCCCGTGTGTCTTTTGTCCGTCGCACATGCTAACCATACGCTTACACGCGTAAACATATTTTCGAAGCTCGTGTCATCTCCCAACTTAAATGTATTCGTCGTTGTTTAATTGGCCGATTTCTGTCTCTCGGTTGTCTTTAATGTGACACGTGATAAACTAGTTCGACTAATTCAGGATGATTATTTTCACGTCTACCTCCAAATCATCAAATTTTGGAAAACAATAAAAATAATCATAAAAATAAACATGTCAGTTATCCGTTGTTACGTTACGAAATAAAAATTTGCAATTTATATTATTATTTTTAATTAACGTTTACATTGTTTAAATAAACAAAAATTAAAGTTATAAGTATGTATATGTATACATGTATGTTTATATAATTATATTATCTTAAAGTATATATATATATACGTACATAAGAGGAAAAATGAACTAAAAACGGATCGTGCAAAGTCCACTCGGTGGACAATACGTCGACATACAAAACCACAAAGAAATAAAAGGCTGTCGCTTCCGGCTACGATGTTTATTTAATGAAGTCAGTCGAGAGAAATCTAAGACAGCCGCACTTTTCTCTTAGAGTTACATAAATGGCCGGAGCGAAATGTGCGCCTTGTTGTGCCACGAATTATCGCGTTTCACTCTGTTCCCTCTATGATCTTGCATCCAAAGTCGTGCTTGCAGGCGACACGCGACTAAGATACATGGGGTCGACGCTGAAAGCACAAGCTTACGTCTGGTTTGCGCCGAGTCGCGACTACTCTGTGAGCAGGGAATCCGGTCGGCACGGTTGACGCGGACAAATGAGCCCTCGTTACAATAAAGTTACGGGCAAAGAGGGAACAGTAAGACGACGACGACGATGAGGACGCGAAAAACAAAAATCTAGGAAAATTGTTCGGACTCGTTAGAAATGTGCTACGGGCGACCCATTAAATTTATTGCTCCCGCGTATGACAGATCCTCCCGCGGCAGTTTATACTGGTAATTAAGCCGGGAGCGTGTTTTCGAAAATGATACTTTTCGCCGCGCGACCGATTTATTAACCTTCGTGAATTTGTGGCCGGCTCGTTAAACCGCACTCGAAACTGCGTTTCTCAAAAAAAATTACTCGAACGGCACGACATGTTATTCCGCTGTTAACCTTAATTACGCGCGCTCACGAGCATTCGTAACACACTTACGTCTTTTCGCGAAACTCGGAATATTATTCAATTTCACTTTCACACAAGTCCGAGCTCGAATTTATTGTATGTGCTTTTTTATGACTATGTTTCGGTGTGTTTATTTATAAAATAGACTCACTGTAGAGAAAGAATTTCTGTTTGGTAGTAAAATGATCAGTTTTTATATGAAAGTGTACGAAATGTCACGTATGTAACGTTGAAAGAAAAGTCTGAGCGAAAGTCACTTCTTCCGAGAGTAAAGGACGATTCAAAGCCGTAGAGCGTGAAAAGAGCTTGACGAGGAAAAGAGATTTTTCCCTTTTTCTTGAAACTATTCTAAACAGGGAGACCACCGAGAACAGAACGAAAACGTCGCCGTAGGCCAAAGAAGACGCGAGTCCGTCGATTGAATATTTTTACATGTATGAGATTTTTATTCTCGCGATGCGATTCGGCGAATCGCGCTTTATGCCCGCTCGACACTTCCGCGTCTCATCTCGCGACAAGAATAAAAAAAAAAAAAAAAAAAAAAAAAAAAAAAAAAAAAAAAGAAAGAAGGATATGCCACTTGGTTCCCGGAAATAAATCCTTGGCGATTTACGCTTCGCTCCACGAAAGAGGACGATCGCCGAGGATATTTCTTCAATATTCTTTTATGCGATGTGTAAAACGTGCATCTATTCGTGACATACCTACTTGATTGCACACATTCATCTTATTCGAGGATTTTTATGAGTGTAATTTATTTGTGACGTTTACATTTCTTTAAATTAAAATAGGTACGTCAGTATAACAATTTTTTTTTTTTTTTTTTTTATGAAAGCGCATTTTATTCCGCAGTTCGTTGTTTTATTTGCAATTATTTAAACACTGCTCATATCATTTACGAGCGGAGCATATTTTTCTTGCAGATGTGATCCTCGAAGAGAAATGCATTTCTTGCTAGAAATTTATTTCGCGGACTTGTTTCAAGTCTCCGGTTAGATACTTTCTTCTCGGGATTTTTTTCTAATATGCCTTATTACGCTTATCCTTCAGATGCGCGCAAGATAACACACACAGCGCGCAACAAAGCACTTTGGTACTCGAAAAGAGCACGGCAAATATAATATCCGACAATTCGCGTTTTCTCTGTTTACGGTGACATTCGACGTTGAGCGTTTTATAAGTCGCGGCGATTGCGGCAAACGGAGGCATCGTGTTCTACTACCTTCCGGAAACGTATCCTTCAAACGCAGATCGTACGATCGTAATACGCGTAACCTCGGTCTCCGCTTTCGCTTCGCGTTTTTCCTTCTCTCAGTTCCTTACTTCTCATCCTCGTCTCTCCCTCAAGGTCCTCTTCGACCTGCGGTCCAGCCCCCCGCGTTCCGTCGCCTCGCCACTCGTTGCGAGGATTATTGAATTTCCTGTCATTTCCAGAAGAAATACGCTCTATTTACTTTGGCGGAGTATGAGGGTAGTTTTATTCGGTGCGGATGTGTGAGAGAAATAAGAAATACACGGAGAGAAGAGAGAGAGAGAGTGAGTGAGTAGAGCCGCAACGAATCGACGGCGGTTCTTCCGTCTCGACATCGCGCAATTCAACGAGCTCGACGAGTTGGTGTTTGCAATAATAACGCTCGTGGAATTGCGAAACCTCGCCTCGCCCCAGATAAGATACGCCGGGAAATCCAAATCGAACGCTGCTTCTCAAGCACCGATATCAAGAACCAAGTTTCGAGGAATATTGCTTTTAATGGAGTTAATGTGTCTCGAAGAGACAGAAATTCTGCTGTTTGCATTTTTTGAGATCCGATAAGAAAATTTTGCTTTTTCTCTCGACGACGGAGAACTGGATCAGATGTAAAACATTTATCTTTCTATCTGCAGACCACACAAATCGACATCATTAGTCTCTAAGTCTACTTGTGGGATATCAATACAACTACGTTCTCGGTCTTATACGTACAACTGACTCCCTCGACGGACGTTTCTCAAAAAGCCGAGATATCGCGCGGCGCATAATGGCGCTTTACGCGCGAAGTTTGCGCCCCCCCTTACTACTGCTTCTTCTTCTTCCCCGGGACGTGATTGCAATATTCCTCATGGGTGTCGGACGCGGTAGAGAATGACCTGGCACACTCGCTATCGCGGCGACAAGAAAAGGCCGAGGAAGAGCGGAACGGTCTCTTCTTCTCCTTCCCCCTCGCTACCGAGCACGAAATTCGTTCCCCTCCGCTGCCCCCGGTTACCATCCGCACGCGGACCGGAAGCGGGAAACACGGCGAATTCCTCCGCCGCGATTCGAGACACGTACGAGGAATTTATTCGCGTGGAGGCAGGTCGCGTATGGCGCGCCATGCTCATCTCCGTCCGAGTTTCCGGGCTCCGAGTTTTGCCGACTTCGATGAGATATGCATCTTCTCTCTCGCTCTCTCTCTCTCTCTTTCTCTCTCTCTATCTCTTTCTCTCTCTTTCGTTGCCGTCGACTTGTCCGCCGACTTCTGCTTCTCGTATTTTCCCATCGAACTTGGATGAAACTCTTCTTAACCCTCTTCCTTCGCCCTTCTTCCTCTTTGTCCGATCGATGGAAATTTAAACGTGCCGGCTTATCGAAAAACCGCGTCTTTTCTTCGAGGTATCCGAAGTCGTTAGCTTCCTTCGAAAGAACGACCGTCGAACTCGCCGCTAATATCCTTCCCGTCTCGCTAATCCGCGATCTCGACCGACTTATATTGAATGTATTACTATCTTCCGAAAATGGAAGATACCAAAACCAGGGTTTCGTCTGCGGATGTAAATCGTTGACGGAATGATTGTCGTGTAGATGGGTCGTTTCTCTTAAAATTATATCATAATTAACGTAATCAAATTTAAAATTAGACGATTAGGATTTTGAAAGATTTGCGAAAAAACAAATTGTATAATAAAAATTATATTTCAAGTAAATGTTTTCGCTGATGAATCTGCAACAAATTTCAATATATTTTATATTTATACATACATTATATATTGTCACCTATATAGTTTTTTTTTTTTTTTTTTTTATTAGAATCAGAGAATTTATCTTAAAGTTCCATAAAAACGTCATTAATGTATTAGCTTTATATATTATATCAGTCTTCATTTTTCGAAGTCGATATTTCCTGCCATCAACCAACATGGCGTATCGTCTCTTCGCTAGGAAGGAGATTAATCGATAGGTATCTCGCAGTTACACGAGACGTATCTCTATCTGACGCGGAAAATTACGGAGCGGCGGACGTTTTACTACAATACCGAATAACGCGAATGATTTATTAGCGACGGGCGCGTATGTCGGAAAGTTATTGCCGGGCATTCGTAAATGTATGCTAATGGCCGTTGCCGAAACACCCATGATTTTTCGGTGTACCACGTGCGTGGCGTTTGCATATATATTTTAGCTCTCGATGCGTTGCAATATTTTATAGTCGATATTTTTTTCGTGCGCATTTTCCGAGCGAGATTCGATATTCGGAGGCGAGAACGATGCCAGACCGTCGGAGATGTTTGCGTTACGTCAATCGATGATCGTTCGATTCGCGAAGCGACCGTCGATCAGATATACGATTTTTGAAACACCGCATAGAAAATTTGGCTCTTGGTTGCCTTCAAAAATAAAATAAAAAAAAAAAATTCCAAACGCAATTTGCAAAATTTTTCATAAATTTACATACATAACCCACGTGATACTATGAAAGAATACAATATGTCAAAGCTATTTATTTTTTACATGAAAAGTTTTTGACACTGACATTTATGTATTTCAGAATAATCGTTTTAAATATATCGACAAATAACGCGAAATCACATAATAAACTATTCTACTTGAATATTTCTGCGGAGAAGATGATTGAACGATTCTCTTGCGTAATTATCCCATAGTCTCTAATTATCATCTCCAATTAAGTTTTCTAGATATTAAGTCGGTGCATTGATCGAACTATTTCTCGATAACAAAGAGAGAGAGAGAGAGAGAGAGAGATCGCTTATGTAATTGACAAGAAGAATCCTTGAAACATTACGAAACGTTATTAATGACGACGGGAGATATCGAAATCCGAGAAAATCGAAATCGAAAGCCGCGCGTCTTTGCTCATCTGACAAGGTCTTTTATTTTGGTGAGGCAATCGACAAGGACTGGTGCTTTCCGTCAAATCGTGCGAAAAGATAAAGCTCGCCGCGCTCTTTACTCCGGTAACGATTGTTCTTTCGTTCGCTCTGACTGTGCGAGACTGTAAGAAACGGTAACGACTCGGTGCTTTTCTCCGCACGTTTATCACTCGCGTCGAACGAACTGCAATCTATTGTGAGGGGATAACTTGAAACTTATTAGTGAAACATGTCTCGTGTTACGCAGTACAGAACTGTGCGCTTCTTCTCCGTTATATTATTTGCGTTATATATACGCAAAATGCCACATTCTCTCTCTTTCTCTCTCTCTTAAGAATTATAATATTTTCTCGTGTGTATTAAAAAAAAAAACAGCTCTTAATGGGGGAGTCTCAGAAGTCAAATTTGTACAAGCGTGTATACTTGTAAGGACGTTCACGCCACACGCGTTGCATTATACAGAGCATTATCTGATGTAGCAAGATACCTATCTCTCTTCGCTTCGGCGAACAGCTGGTGTAACCATTTTCGCGCGTCTCGTTCTCCCCCGTCGTCGTCGTATGTGTTGGCATAACATATAACTTCGTAGTTTCTTCAAAAAGATGAAGTAGCATACCCATACACGCGGCTCTCCCATAACTCTCTCGCGTATATTTCGGCGCCACATGTCTCGCTTTTAACTTTACAGTTCGCGCGATACGTGTATGCGAACAATCTTTTAGCCCGCAGCGTAATCTGCAGTAATGAAGACGCATAATCGGTCGACAGTTGGTGAACACACAATATTGGATTTTTTTTTTTTTAATATATTATTTCTAGCTCTATATATAAACATATATTTGAATAAATTAAATTGTTATTATGGCCGCGTGTAAAATTATTGACGCAACTGTGCGGACACTTGATAATTTCATAATTCCGTTTGAATAAATTCTGTTTGCTTTATTATTTATCGTCAGCAAAAGATCAGTAGGTCAAGGAGTAATATTTCACTGAACATCTGATCTGGTAATCGTTTGCTGCTGACTCGCACGGCTCACCATAAACGTCGTAACACGGAATTTTCGATGTACAGCAGACGAGAGGAAGATGTAAGAGGAAGCGGGATGAAACAGCTCGAAGACTGTTCGCGCGTTAACATGCACTTTTATACGCCGCTTAACGTGAATCAGCAATTCTCCTTTCGCGATAGCGCATTAGAAGACTCGTTTACGTGTTGCACACTACGATTTATTGATGACATCGCGCAGGAAACTCGTGCTTATTCCGCGAATTAGAGCCAAAAAAATATCTAGAATGTTTCTCTCTTGATCTGACAAAAAAAAAAAAAAAACAACAATTAAGAAAACAAATTGTTTTTCCAAGAGTTCGAATTCTTGATATTTTTTTCGAGAAGCTGCCGATATCAGTTGCAACGAACGCGCGCAATTACAATAGATTACGGATATTTAACAATCGTATGTCATTTTATATTATTATGCGTTGAAAATTGTTAGATATTATACAACGCGACGTTGAAAAACCAGTTTTTCACTTGTCAGCGGTGTCTAATCGATCTGATCATCGTTGCGTGTTTCATCGCACCTCGTAATAGAGGTTTCGAGAATCGATATTACAACAGTGTGACATTGTGTCGATATTGTGTGTCGCGAACAGACCTTTGGCACGCTCGCGCGCAGCACGTCACGAAGTTCTCGATGAGAATCACGAGCGTCGATGGGCAACAAAACTTCGTTCGTGCACACCATTCTCGTAGTAACGACGTCGGGAAGACTTTCTTACGGCTCCTTCGCGGTAATAGTTTCGCGCAACTAATTTCCATCGTGTTTAGCTCGCGCGCAGATGCGTAGACGGCTTCTCGGATAACATTGCCTCTCTCGGATGCAGTTACGATCTCTCGTATATGCGTGCGTACGATCTTTCGTCAAGTTCTCTCGTAAAATTACTCGATCGTCAAGCTAGAGAGTTGACATTTTCCGAAATGTTTAGTATTTATGTTACAATTTATGTTTGTGATTGTTTAGTGTTTAGCAAGTTCCGAAAGAAATTTAAATTGAAATATCACTCTCTGTTCTACGTGATATATTGTTTTTATACTTTATGATATTTCATTTCGTTTACTTATGTCGGAAAAATATCCTCTGTTGAGAAGCGATATTTGTCTTCCTTTCAGGAATTGATAAATAGAAACATGTCTCCGTAACATATTTCTTTTCTTATTCGGGACTTTAAACTTTCTGCCACTTCAGTCACGCGCGCTCTACTCATCTCTTCTCTATTGATTGCTTTTTATTTATAAATAGGTATCCCATTTCATCATTAATTACGTTTTTTTCCCTCTAGAATTTCATTGATTCGATTTTTGGTGGTAAAAATATCAAAACAAGCGTTGCGCAAAAATGATGAAAGATGGAGTCGCGCGCGCACGAAACAGCTGAAGCTGATCGCGTCAGCACCGTTTGACGCCCACGCATCTCGACGGAAGATTCGCGCGAAGGGTTTTCAGGAAGAAATGTCTCGCAGACAGCGGAGGGTGGCGGGACAGATGATGCCGTGACATCGGAAACAGCGGGGCGAGAGAAAGGCATTCTAACGCCGAGTATACGACGCTATTATTTACGCTAGAGCCGGAAGAAATATTACATTTTCAAACCACCCTCTTTCCCTTTCTTCTCTCTTTTCGAGTTTCTATCTTTTCTCCCTTACCTTCGTTTCTTCATTTTCTTTCTACCTTGAAAGCAGAGCCCGATCTACTCTTTCTCTCGCCGCTCTCGTTTATTTCCCATCTTTCCGGTTCCTGGGTCTCCGAAGGCGGAATCGCGCGCGCCGCCGTTCTTCATTACCATTTATAGTGATTTCTGAAACCACTCTCGGTTCGCTCACGCACACGTAAAAACGCGCGCACGCGAATTGATATACGTTAGCTGCGGAATCAGCAGCTGCTGGTGTCTACCTGCCGGCGTACAACACCGGTTTTCCCGTCTGCACGACCTTTATCGCGCTTTGATACTTGATCTCGTTCGTCTTTGATTCGCCATCGCTTTGTGGACCATTATTATCGCGCGTGACCGACGCAACGCGTTTAATGATTTTTCTGTGCTTTCGGAGAACAACGTTAATATACTGCGGTGTATTGTATGCTTTATATTTTTTTTTTTTTTATTTTTACGCTGGCACAAATGGATGGTATCGGAATGGAATATATGATCGATAACGCGCATCCAACAGCCGCGAATGGCATCGTAATATTTTAGCGCGTTGTTAAAAAAAGAAAAAAAAATGCGGGAAAAACACAGCTTCGTATTTACCTCAGAGAATTTATTTACCGCGCACAATACATAAAAACATGTATTTTTAAATACACTGTGCACTTCGATGCCGCTTCGTTACACATGTACGCTGCAAAAAAACACACGTATCGCCGAAGAGAAATTTACAATTTTAATGAAAGCGATACGTACTCGCATCGTAAATAAATAAATTGCTTTTGCGTTCCCGCAGGTAATAACGTCGCACGAAGTCTGGCGTAGGTTGGAAAGCGGCGCGCTTCTTTTCGCGTAGAAAAAAGTCTTTTTATTACGTCGAGATCGCAGCCGCGCGTCGGCGCGCGCTTTTTTCCTGTCGTCGCGCCGTTCAGTATCAAATTGTACGTTTCTCGCGGTTTCTTACGCCGCTGCTTCTTTCACTAGGCGGCCGCTCTCTCTTTCTTCCTCTCTCTCTCTCTCTCTTGGTGCGAGGAGACACGAGCAATACCTGGTATCGTTTCGCGGTGACAACCGTGACGGAGTACGTTTTACTCGGACTTTACGTTTTTCGAGAGATTGCTCGTTTCACCTCGCCACTTGGCTTTCCTGACCGATCTTCTTCTTATACCCGAGCGAATTGCAACGCGCTGGATACGATCAGCTTGAACACTCGGACATGTACAACACGGTGAGTCATGTTAGTCGTCGAAGCTTGACGTTTATATTTCGTTGTGCGTGCGATTGTTAACGAACACAATACCGAAATACAATGTATAAAAATCGCAAAATAATTGCTTTGTTAAAGCAGAACCTTTGAAAAGAATATAGGTCATATTGTGTGTGTGTGTATCATTTGTGTTATAAAACGTCGCAGACAAATTTTTAATTTTTCGATTTAATTTTTTTCACAAAAGAAAAGAGAGCTAATAATTGTATAAACTGCGTAATCGTTTCTCTCTGAGAGAGATTATTTTTCAGATTATTTTTAAAACTTTCAATTAAATTATATGTACGTACTCGGAATTCGCGCTCTCAGCGCGAAGAGGTTGAAAGTAAAAAAAGTGAGTAATTTTTTTTGTACACAAAAATTGCTTCTTATCCGATCATTTCGAGAAACACGGTTATATCTCTCGCAAATTTGTCTACGTTCATCCGCCCACCTTCTTCGCGTTTTTATCCGTCACTCTCATTTTCTCTCGGATGGTCCACGAAAATGAGTTCGCATCGAACGAATCTTCTCATTTCTATCTCGACGTTCCCTCCCCCCCCCCAGAAGAGCATTTTCCTCTCGCGTTACCGACGGTGCTTTTCCCTTCCCGCCTACTCAGGAATGTTAACGACTTTCGAACGATAACGCCGTGACTCCACTTAAATGGTTCTCCGGGCGCTTAACGAGTCTCGTGCCGCGGCTTAAAGGAATGATTAACGAATCCGAATAACACAAACATTACGAGCAAGCGTATGGTTGTTTGCCGTATGAATGACAGAAGGTACTTTCTTCCTGATAATGTGCGAGGAAGATAACTGATTACTATAAACGGAACTTGAACAGTCGGATTTATGAATAGCGAGAAATAAATTCGTAGCAAATTGTAATAAAAATGCATTAGCGATTGTAAATAAACCGCTAAATATATATATTTGTAGATTTGTGGTTATTACACACACATACACTGTACACCTACATATAGATATCGCTGTTGTGACGTAAAGCGATACATTTGCAAATTGTACTAAAACTGGAACTACTGTGTTTAGTAGTTGATATTACGTACTTGTAAAATGATTCGATTGTTTACTGCAGTTTAGTGTTTTTAGTGGTTACGCGCTTCGGTAATTTCATTATTTGAACAGTTTTGTCCACAATTGATCATCACGAGAATGATGAAGATCCTCGCGAATGCGTGTTTACAACCGTGACGCCGAACTACGGATTTTAAACGCACCATTACGCAAATTAACTTTTACATTGCCAACGTGTGTTTGCGCGAGAATGATTGTGGGAGAAGAGAAAAAGCGAAGAGCAAAATGAGACAGACGATGTTTGGCTCGGGTCCAGAAGTTACTCGTTCGCGATGTTTTCGCAGCCATCTCCAAATTCGATGCGCACATTATCCCGGTTTCTCTCGCGTCACATCGTTTGTAATAAAAATACATTGCGCATATTGAATCGTGATATTTTTCAAAATGTCTCACCGCAAAGAGACAATGACGTACAAACACGCCGGCGCGTGTTGTTTATAAATACACGAAGTAACATGGGAATGTTTTCTACAAGCTAGCGTGTCGTAAAATTTTCGCAGTGAGAGAGCAATGTGCAGTAGACACACGGTCGTGCGCAGCCGGATCAGACAAACTGGCTTGCACGGAGTAACTCCGGCGAAAAAATCCATTGCGAACACGTATCATGGGAGAGAGAGAGATGCTGGAAAGAGAAATGTGAGAAAGGAGGAAGGGGGAAAATGTCAGCCTGGAGGACGAGACGCGGCCTTATCTCGTCTCAAGGGACCGGCTCTCGCGTACTTGGTAAAGTGCCGCGGCGAATTCGTGCGCGTTTACGACGTCCGTTCGCTCGCGCTCGGCGACCGCAGGACTGCGGAGTAATTTGCAGCCATGAAGTTAAATATTCCCACGTGAAAAGTGTTTAGGCTGGTGGAGCGCGGCGGGGGACGAGAGAGAGGTGACTGATGCGAGAGCGTGACTAATGCAGCATCCCGCAGGTCCTCTCGGCTCGCCCAGATCCTTTCCACCGACCAACCCTCCCGACGTGAATCCTCTCCTCCTCTCCGTTTGCGTTTTCCCCTTTTAACTCCGCCAACGTTTCGCCCCTCGATCCTGTATCCTTCCTCGGCATTTTCATCCCTGCCGCCAGTAAGCGCAATCCATCAAATGATGATTCGTTAAATATGAATGATTGCGCTCGGAGGAAAGAGACCCTCCGGCGGCGCGCTCCAAATTTTCGACCCCTCGCGAGCGCATGGCAAATAAGCGTAATTCAAAGACCGCGATAGAGAGTGGATATCCTTGTCGGCGTTAACGGCGAGAGTCGCCATGTGTCAGCATTTATCCATTTGAGTTTGTTCGACAGTTTTTTAGGGATTTTTTTTAGCGATGGATGGATGAGGATATTAATCAGATCGATGGCAGAAAAAAATAGGTTTTTTTTGCGCTTCTCCATCTTATTTAATATTGTTTTTCGGAAACACACCGGGAGTGCAGTTGCTCGTATTGCCATTCCTATAATGCGTCCAATTATTAGTATAGTGTTTTGTTCTTTGCTTTTTTTTTCACATACTTTAAATTCTTTCTCGATCGAATTGTGAGTATTTATTATCTCGCAACCATTTGAGTATCAGAACAATTAAGTTAAATATATCAGAGGAGAGAGGACTCTTATCGCGTCGTGAGTCTTTTGTTTCCGTGATGACAACATTTTTCATCGTTTACGCTTGATTTTCCCACTTTCGTCCTTATTTTCCTCGTCCGAGTCTCTTCTTCAGAGACGTCTCACGACTTCATGTTTATTCAAGAGTCTCACGTACAGAAGATATTCCACGGACGAGGAAACGTGACGCGGTACCCTCTCTCTTTCTCTCTTTCTCTTTCTCTCTCTCTCTTCCTCTCTCTGGATAGGCAGCAGTTCTTCCTGCCTGAGGAGGAAACGTCCGAGCGAGGCTAAAACAGCAGCGAAACAGCGCGCGAAACACCGGATGGAGAGCGGGAAATGAAAAAGTTATGTTTCGACCTGCGAGCTCTCGAGCACGGGCTCGTTTCGTCTTTTCCGGCGCATTTGGGGTGCGCGCGGCAGAGTCGCTTTAAAAATAGTCGAGGTGAGGTCGCGACCAAGACGCCGGAGAAAAGTGGGAAATGGGAAATGCGCGTGTGTAGCGTCGACGATAAATTCGCGCTCGCATTGCGACCCGAGCGAAACAGGCTACTCACTCCACATTTTGCAACGTCTTGAAGAAAAATACAACTATCTGAAAAAAAAAACCATATTCTCACGCGTATATCGCGTATTGATGAATCAACACTCCGCCACACCAAAGTGCGGATAATGACAGTGGGATACAGTTGATGTGTGTCGCGTTGATAGTTCTGGCAACGTAATGACACGTCGTATAATGTATATCCAGCTTGAAATGTCAGCAAGAGAAGCGAAAATCCCTCAACGTAGAAAACACGGGGAGAAAAAAAAACAAAAAAAACAAAAAAAAAACGGTGGCGGTGAAATTGCGATTGCGGTCCGTGTTACACGCGGGGCGGGATGTACTTCGTACGCGGGATGACGGAAAGGTTACATATTCATTTTGACAAGACAGCGTCACGTAGCTGTGCCGGGCCGGGTAGAAGAGACGGAAATCCGAGCGAGGCTGAGCGAAGTTGGTTGCTGCGTTGAAATTCAAGCGCACGTTCGAGACTCGTTCGTGTGTGTATGTATGTATCTGCTTCGTTCACCGGGCGACTGATAGTCCTCGAAACTAGCTTCGTGTACTACTATCCAGCGTGAATATGTACGTAAATCGACGTACACATACATGCATACTGCACGTACACACAATTGTCGAAACACCGGCAATTCAGTGTGGTTAATGCGAACTAATTACCGCTCGACCGGAAGTTAAAAAGTGTGGACAAGCCACCGCCAAGCCTTCCGCTTACTCTCCACCTTCGCTTGGCTGCTTTTATTCCGCCTAAGAGAACGCGCTCCCGCGCTTACAATTTCTTGCGAAATGAAAGTTCCGCAAAACAGGCGGCGGCGACTCGCGTTTTCCACCCTTCTCGTCGTACTTTGTCCCGTCGTCCCGACCCCTTTTCTGCCGGGGCGCGTTTTAATCCCCGACATAATTTTTGCAACAAAGCGAAAGTACGCGTAACTATGTGGACGCTGCTGCGAGAACACGACGCACCAAAGGTTTTCACGCGGTGTCTCCGCGCTCGCACTGTGTTTAACAAACTGTGTCCATGCGCTTTGCCGGTGAATGTCTTTCTTCACAATTTCCAGCGAGTCTTCTCTTGGTGGTGTGTTCTCCTTTTGCGATTGAAGTTGTTGCATCTTTGTAGGATCACTTTTCAAAGCTTTGTTGAAAAATTGCGTTACAATTGATATCTTATTTAAAGAGAGAGAGAGACTTATAGAGAGAGAAAGGAACTATAATAAATTTTAAATTTTATTTCAGCCTGATCATTATTTTCTGCTAGTCTTTCTAAGTGCCAGCCCAGCGTCAAGTTTTTGCGGTAAAAATTTTTTTCTGATAGTTTTCTTAGTTTGCTCTTTAACGCGTCTGTAATTAATAAAAGTAAATCGATCCAAAGTTAAAATCTTACGCTACGCATCTACTACTAACACATTATTGACATCCTCTGGCTGCTAACAATCGGCGCGTTTCCTCTCGAAGCTCGTTTATAACTTCAACTGCTGATTGTGGAAAGTACAGTTATTTCGACGGAGCGAAATTGTATGGCGGAGCTGTTCGGAAGACTGCTTCCGGAATTCGCTCGCTCGTTCGTTACGTACGCGCGCAGGGCGGTGTAACGAAAGGTGATTCTCTCTCTCTCTCTCTCTTTAAGGCTCGAGAAGAGAACGAGGAGCGTTTAAGCAGCTTTCGTCGCGGCGCTTCTGCAAGCTCGGCCGGCGTTAGTTTTCGTACTAATATTTGCCACTCGACACACACTACCACCGAGTAGTAACCCCGTGCTTCAAGCTGCTGCCTCCTCCCATCCCGTTCGCCTCGCCTCTTCCCCTTTGTGGAGGAGCTTACTCCGCGCAAATTCAATTCGCGTGCCTTCGAACGCGTCCAGCTTCAAGATCTACGGGAATCTCGGGCGCCAACTGGCGTGCTCGATATTCCACGTGATTTCCCCTCGACTTCGATTTCGAAATTCACTCGGAGTTCGCGAGCGAAAATTATCGACGATATTGATCTTTTTTAGTTATCGATAGAAAAGGATCTCGTTTCGTTTATGTAATTTATTTAAAAATTTGACAGAAACTCGTTTTCTATTCCTTTTTATTAATCACAATTAAGAAACAACAAAAATTTGTTCTTTTAGAATTATAAAAAGTCATGTAATTATATACTAGTGCCTTTTCTCTCGACCAACCTCTCGTTAATGAATTCGCGGTTTATTTGCATCGCCGGTTATTGCGAAACCTGGCGATACAACGCATTAATAAACCAACGTTACGCGATTTACGATCGAGCAGGAATTGATTATACGCCGACTTTCGTCCGCTCTCTCTCTTTAATATTGAACTCGCGGCCGCGTTTTGCATTTCACATGGTGAAACGTTCGTCGATCGATGCACGGTTTACGCTGCTCTCGCGCTATACGCGTAAGTTCGAATTTATTTCACATTCGGTCACGAATCGCGCGACTTTGTAGTTCGCAACACGACGAGGCCAGGCGAAGAAATAACGCGAGAATCGTAAATTGCAGAGCTCTGGACTTGCTTCGACGGTATATATATATATACCATTTATATATATATATATATATACACATATATATATATATATATAGAAAGGGGAGAACTGCGAAACTAAATTAATTAACCTGTGAACCCGTGCGCATCGCGTGCGCACGCTACACAAAAGAGAAAAGGGCGCTAATAAATGGTTATTGAGAAGAGACGGAAAGGTTTTTAAGACGTTTTCCGGAAGGTAAGGCGGCGTTTTGGCGGAAAACAAACTCTCTCCCGTCGTTCCGCGATTCATTAAAGTGTATTAAAGTGCACGATTATGTGGACCAATTCGCATTCGACATGGCGCTAATTATCTCTACTTTTGATCGGCGAGTTAGAAACTCGGAAGATAAAGCTCTTGCAAAACTTGTTAATTATAGCGAAAAGTTGTGCGAGCTTGATTCTTTTCTTCTGCTGCTTCTTCCATTTATATAAAACGTTAAGAAAGCGAAGTTTACTGCAATTTTCCATTATCGTGTTCGAGAACGTTCGTCGTTGGAAAAAATTTTATGAAAGGAATTTTATACTTAATACACTTGCAATAGAAGGTATATTAAATAAAAAACTTAATTTATTCATTTAATGCAGAGTTTTTAATGCGTTTTATAATTAAACGTTAATAGTTAAATTTCCACATGTTGTTACCAAAAATTATCTTTAAATTGGCCAAAACTCTTTCGGCGTGTCATAAAATCCATATTGCAGTGGTCAAATCGCGTCACGTTCAAGATTATAATCAGAGCGCTATGGTTTATCTTGTCTCCATGCAACAACGATGCATTCAAATGTTACTGAATTTTCCCGGGAAAAACAAAAGTGTCCGCGATATAGCGCGTTGCCTCTCGTTTCATTAAATATGCAACAATTATTTCCGTATCTACGAAGGCACGTAATCTTTCCCCGTCGTTTCGTGACGCTGCGAAACGGCCCTTATTTGGTTGCGTCGACGAGAAGAGCGCGCGACGCGCGCGGAAGCGGTGAATTTTTGCGCGAGAAAATTGGTACGCTTTGGTGATGCGACTCTGTTATCTTATATTTCGTTAAATATGCAAGATTTATATTTTTATACGTCTCTAGACACGCGCATACACACACACACACAGAGCATTAAATTGCTTGTGTCAAGCAACGCGAAGATACATCTCCTTTTTGGAGAATAACCCAAAGGTGTTATTTTCAAATAAATTTTGAAGGTCTTTGGAATCAGATTATATTTTGTTTATAATTAAATATTCTAAAAATATTACTGTTTTTTATACAAAGGTTTTAAAATATTAAATAGGTATTTTGTTACTATTTTATAAGAACTATTATATATTGAATATATTGGCTCATATGTATTTACTATAAATGTATAAAAAACATACTGTACAAGATTATCACATTGAAGTAAACTAGAATACACACGAGAGAGTTTGATTATAAAACGAACGGGTTCGTCGTTTGTACCGCAGTTTTTGTTATAATTACGAAACTCATCGTGTCGAGGCCCGTGTACTCTGCTCGTCCGCATCGGCGATGCGTTATATCTCGGCCGAACGAGCCGAAGTTACGTCCCGCATTATGGACACCGTATCCCGAGCCTGGTAAAATACGCCTCGGGCCGTATGCGCGCGAGCTGCCCGAAATTATGGCTGCGGAATATTATTTCGCCCTACATAGCCCTCCCTGTTCCGGCCTCGCCGCCCCGCGTGTCCCTCGCTTCGAGTTATGCGGGATACCTTCCAAGTATCGCACTATATTACGAAGGATACGGTCATCTACGCGCCGCTCTCTGATATTCCGCTGCATATTTAACCAAGTATAAGTATAGGGGAATTTAGCGTTTAGTTTATGCGGCTTGTGCGCAACGCGAACTCGCGCAGGATTCACGGTCTCCGCCGCCCGGCGATGTTTTGCGAATTTGGAAAACTGCGCTCGACCTCGGGCTTTCACCAGAGTGTCGCAACATTCATGTACGTAATGAATTTACAGTTAGCTTTTTGAGACGAAACGTTGAAGCGGTCTAATGGAAATAAAGTTGATTGTCGAAACACTAGTTGGACTAGAGTTCAAAGCTAAATTATTCAAGGTATAATGATGTCGAGATTTTTATTTTTAAATTAAGTCATTTGTGTGTGTGTGTGTGTGTGTGTGTGTGTGTGTGTATATATTAATTATACGATACCGTTAATTATGAGTTTCCTTCGGGATAATGAATTATGTTAACTCCACCGCTATTTCTCGCGTATATTATCTGCGAATCATTTTTGAACTCACAACATCATCACGTCCATATTTTTTTCCAACAACGAGCAAAATGCACAGTTATACGACAGTCTTTAAATTAAAGCAAGCGCGATAAGCGGCTAATCATAAAAAGCGCCGCAAAGTACTGTCGGCTCTCGTCACACGCGAAAGCTATCACGGAATGGTTATCTCGTCGACTTTCACGACAGGTAAATTTTCATAACTGTGCTTGTATTTCTACGGAACGGGATGAAAAGAGATTGCAGCGAAAGATACTTTTTGACAGAAGGATTTGTTTATAAGCGGTGAGCTTTACAGACGATAATGCTGTGTCAGAGATAAGGTGTTATCAAATTCTCTTCAGTACATATGTTATGCATGTAATTACCTTTTGAACGTACGAAAGAAAGAGAAAGAGAGAGAGAGAGAGAGAGAGAGAGAGAGAAAAGAAATGGACAGAAAGAGAGAAACAAGAAGTATGTGAGAGCTCCTATTTTGTACATACACATAAATGTAAAAATAATTACATGTATTTACATAATTGTTTTTAAATTGTACGATATCTGATCAAGCATGTACTTATACACGGTACAGAGACATCAGTTTTTTTTATGCGTAATAAAGAAAACCAATCTCTCTTTTGTAACTACGAAAACAATGTTACATGACGCATATCGCGCGAGGACACTTTTTATTATTTAATTAAAGTCCGGCATGTGCATTGTTTCTACTGTTCTGGAAATCAGAGAAATAACTGAGAAAATAGGAAACCAGATATAAACGGTGTGCAACTAGTTTTCTAGTCGCCGAGCGGAAGCGCCGGGAGAAAATGAGACGACAGCCAGTTTGCGGTAACTCGCCGAGACATCGATGAAAAGACCGCGCACGGTCGAAAACTTTCGGGACGAGAGAGAGAGAGAGAGAGAGAGAAAGCTTTTTGTGCTTTCGTCGGCGCGCAATACTTCCGCGTCGTGAAAGAAAAGCGCCGCGAATAATTATCGGCAACTGCTAACTGGTAAAGTTTCGTTCGCAGGTAAAGCTCGTTGGGTGTGCTCGCATCCCGAAGACTTGCGCACCTCGTCAAGCTTTACGAAGTTGGAAATAGGGTGCACCAGCCATGTAAATTAGGTATATGACGACGGTAATTCGTAACTGTAATATAATACAGCTTGTTTAGCGCTCGAGCTTTCTTAAGCGAACGCTTTTCGAGTTACACGTCTTTTGCGAAACTTCTTGATGCACACGATGATGTTGGTGAAATCGATGAAGTCTGAGCACCACTCGCATTCATTTAGGCGAGAGTTTGATCGATGTTAGGGTTCGTTTAACCAATACGGCGTCTAGGTTAGAAAACTTTAACTGATAACGTAAAAGTCATCAGGCAGCGGAACTTTAACTGATAATGTAAAAGTTATCACTTATAGGCTGAACAACCTTAACTGATCGCTTTTGCGTTATCAGCTAAAGTTCCGAAATCTATTAACGGAACTCGGTTGTGCACGAAAACGCGTATAATGTCTATACTTGACAAGGTCTCTCGCCTTATCTGTCGGAATTGTGTAAAACAGTTGCACGCTCGCGCAATATTTGCTTACGCGCGTTTTATTTCATCTGGAAACGATCGCGCCGCGCTTAAAGAAAACTCCACACACAGACCGAAAAAAAACTCATGATACGGAAATTGCAGTTTTAATGAAATCACAGAGTTTAATTGAAAATCAACATTTAGCTAATGGATTCGGCGAGTTAACCGCGCAGAGGTGTAGAACGCAGGAATTATTTTTTTCTTCTCTTGGAAAAAAAAAAAAAAAAACCGTGACCAAGCGCACGTTTTTTCGACTGTGTGTGAGCGTATGCGATGAACCGCAATAACGTTTAGCCGATATTCCATCGAATTGGCTGGCTTGTGTCGTTTTCTTCTCGAACAAACGGCGGTGGAGAAACTCTTTTTCCACGTTTATCACATCACTACCGCGCGATTGAATCGCGCGCCGGAGTTTTCACGGAAAATCGACACGTTGTAATTTGTTGACGCGCGCGGAGTTTCCGCGAAAATTTCCTTTAAAAATTGTTCTCTCTCTCTCTCTTTCTCGCGTGAAAGCCAAATTTTTTCTACCATTGAAGCATTACTGACGTTCTCTGCATCATGGATTCCATTCATTACACTTCTTTTCATTTTAAATTTCTTTTCGGGTCTTTTCTTTCTTTCGTTGAATTCTATTTTTGTTCCGTCGCTGATATTTTTCTATTCTTGAGCAAAATCGCTTTTAATCCGAGCGCGCGCGGGAAAATTCTCGCTGCGCGAACATTCGCGGATTAGCGGAGAGCCGCGCCGTGGGAAACAACCGGGGACGCATAATTTCTCCGAGACGCTAATCCGGTAACCGTGCCTTCGATAACATCGGTTCCAGATTTACCCATGGGACGGGCGGTAAATTTCGCAGCTGACAAAGCCGAGGCGTTTGTTCCACTTCCGGATCGCGGCCGTGTCGGACGAACCGATGTAATTAGTGTCCTCCGCGTTGGGTCCTCCGCATCTCGATGTGGATTATAATTGGACACATGTAATGTCTACCGATTAATAATCGAAAGAGCCGGCGGGCGCGACTCAGAGACTACGCACGTAATATGACCGATCGTCGAAGTTTGTTTGTCACATCGACTTAATGACACGGTTTAACCTTTGAAAGAGCGTAGAAAATGAAAAAAAAAGTTGATGAAGAATAAAATGTCAGTTTCGACCCCGGTATAAATGTATCTACGAGAATTAATGTACCCACGTATGTATCTACGAATAACAAAAAGTTCAAGTTTAAGAGTAACTATAAAATTATTAAAAAAAAAGAGCTTTTTTGTGCGAGACAAATTAATTGTCTTCTTCTTTTCACATAATAATTTAAACACGTAAGTTCGAGCTATAGCGTCGCAAGTAATCGATCTGGTATTCGATCATTGAAAGGAAGAACGATAGTGATAACGTAACAGAAAAATATCGTCGGTATTCGTCACGTTCACGACTGGACTCGCCGCCGGATGCGGAAAACAAAGTTGAACGATATATCGCGATCGACATAACTCGATTGCCACTGTCTCTCCCCTTTTTCTTTGCCCGTCCATCTATTCGCCGCCGCCCACCGACTTGGCGTGACACTCGTGGCAGGCGTGTGGATATGATAGATCGCTTCTTCGGGGCCCAATTTCCAGCGCGTGACGCATCCTATATCTAACGTCACGCGACGTTTTCGCTCCTTCCGTCTGTTCTTCTCTTCGCCTTACTTCCACACCACTCATCATCGCCTACGTCTAATGTATTCACGGTTCCGCGCACACACACGCGCGTGTGTGTGTGTGTGACAAACACGCGTGTAAACACATTCGTCAAAAAGACTGAAAATTCGAGAGTAAAGATGACGATTTGTGTAATATGCCGCACTCTGATGTGTTTTTTATTTATACTTGCCGTCTATTATATATTGCTTTGTGTTATATTCTAATGCGCTTTATTTTCGAGTAATTTAAGCGGAACTCGCGGATTCGAACGGCTCTCGGAATTATATTTGCCACACGTGTCGCTCCGCTTGAATGAAATATTAGAATTCGCGGATTAGGCACCTGTGGCGCTCTCAGCTACTCGTTCAAACTGTTCATCTTACTTTCGTGTCTTTACGCGTACGCTCGCGTGACGGCTTGACGATGTAAAACGCGACCTTTTCCCGTCCGCTCGTATATTACAAGTCGACGGCACCCGTGTTACATCCCATATAAGCTCATCGTTCATAAAGCTTCGTGGCTGCCGCGCGCGTCGCGACGACGTGGGTCGGAACGCCACTGACAAGCGTACACGAGTATTTCGTCGTTCGCCCAGACGTTTCCCCGTCGCGAGGACGATCCATTCGTCTTAGTAAGAAACGATTGCGAGAAAAATCGCTTTCAAGTACGCCTCTAACGAGACAAGTTAAATTTAGTTTTTTTTGTTTTCACATGTAATGACAAAAATTCAAGAATTTTTATCGCAGCACAAATTGCGATTATTTTTCGATTACAATCAGAAACTGTGATTTGAGAAGTGTTTGTAGTGGAGATATTGCGTACGTCGGAATGGGGTGAAGGGGAAAGGGGAAATGTTCTGAAAAACAAGTTGCGCGCGAAGTCAGCGGAGTAATATTATCAATGCGGTGCTGCGCGGATGTTTAGCGAACGAGATTTCGCATGTAAATGCTCCCAGAGGAGTGACTACCTGCACGCCACGGTGTGCTACAAACTCGACGCGGTAGTAATTTAAATTGCGCAACTCCCGAGTGTTAGCGCGCTTCGCTTGAATACCTTGCTCCAGTTCAGGCGCGCCCGAGTCTGCGTCCCGCTCGTTACAGCAAAAGCGACATCGATAGTTACAAATGTCCGCCGTCAAACATACAACCCGTCGGGGGTATATAGTCTGCAATTTACATTCGACGAACGATTCGGTGCGTTTTCGCGGTGCTTCCCGCGGCTCGGGAAAGTATTAAATTATTTGCTGCAGCGTTGCGTAAAGTAATTGTTGCGCAACTATTGTCGTGCGCGAGCAATCCTAGTTAATCTAGTTAAATGTTAATAGATAAATTTAATGGTATCCGAACAAGCGGAAAATGTGGCCTAGCGATGAAACGGCGAAATGATAATTAATTTATCGCACGCGTCCTTTGTATAACGTAACTACATGAAAAAATAATATCGCATAAAATAATCGCAATAATCAGATTTACGCTGTGCAACGCTTCGTTTACGACACACACACGCGCCTGTGTATAATTGATATTGTTTTATATTGTAACGTGTTTGCACGTCCGCAATAGCATTTCATTTTTGTTGTGGGCTGTTTGCAGATCTCAAATTCTTCTATTTTTTTTAATTAGAAGTACGAGTTTTTTAACTACTCGTTTTCTTTCTCCGCAGGAAAATGTTTTTTTCTTTTTTTTTTTTTTTTTTTATTACGCGTTTGTAAAGACTTTGTTGCAGTAATTAAATACATTATACGAGCACACATAATGTTCTTCGCATAACAAAACTTTGCGCCATGTCGTTACAGGCACAAAATATCCGTTTTCCACTCTTTAAGTTCGCAATAGTTTAGTTACCGTTCGCTTGAACGGCTACTCGGACATTAAACGCTCGTTCAAAAGTGCGTATAAAACTCGAGTACATATCTTCCTTTTACCTGACCTATAAAACTGCGCGCAGTCGTCATCGACTACCAGTATCTCAATCGTAAACGTTTACGCGTTGTGTTGATACGCGTAGTTTTTCCTCGGTTTTCACGATGTGAAACGCGCACGCGATGCGAACATAAAAATTCGCAGGAGAGACATAAAAAAATTCCCGTGACTTTCTTTCGATTTATATATCTCCTTTTTCCGTAAACACAATAACAAATTTGTTTACTAATTCTTATATGTAAGAACACACATCGTCGACGAGCTTTTTACAAATTCATTAAACGGTGTCGTTAAACTCGCGCGCGCGAGCGAGGAAAAGCTCTCTCGCCGGAAAAAAAATCGTAAAGGAAAAATACACGGTGGATATCATGGTGGAAGCATCGTCGCGACGCACAGCGCGTCGCCTTTACACACCGGCGTAAACGCCGTTTCCGCGTGCGCCAGATGCGCACCGATTACGGCGGTATCGCGTATAAACCCGCTTTCTCCCCCCCTCCTCCTCTTGTAATTTTTCCTTCTTAAGGGAAAAGCGTCCCCTCGGCGATGTTTAATCATCGCGCGCGCAAGTAACCGCGGCCGGGGGCGAAAGTGAGGAGGAGAAGAGGATGCGGCAGCTGCGCTTCGTTGTGAGGCGTTTATCAAGCGAGTGCGTTCATTTACCGCGGATAGTCGAGACTATGGCCTGTGATTTGCCGCGACTATCGCCGCTTGCATAAATCATTGATCGTTTCAGCCGTAAATAATCGCGCTCATGAATCATTTGTTATTATTCAGTCATAAATAATACGAAATTCTCCGCCTATCTGCAGCAAATCAGTTTCATGTGTTTTTTTTCAACATAAACTTTAACTTTCTCTCTGTCTTTTGTGTATGCATTAATCAGAAATGATAATTTATTTTATCGTTATTATTGCATCGCAACGTTATGTGTGTTCGTATATTTTCTTTCTTTTTACTAGCTGCAAATTCTTTCTGTAGTGGTTTAGTTCGTTCTTTTAATTTAGAAGAGAGAAACTCACGTTCTGTTCCGTGCTTATTATAATTGCTAATTAGAATTCGTACGAACGAATGCAAATTTTTACATTTTAAAATGTAATTTGATATATAATAGATTTGATATATAATAGTAATAGTTATTATACAATGCTGATTGTTTGTCCGTGCGGGAGTTATTTGTTATTATTTGGATAAAGCGTAGGATGAAACATTAAACTATTTGCGCGGATAACAAAAATTCGGATCTTTGTATCATAGACTTTTATTTTTTTCTATAGGAATGTGTGTGTGCGTTCGTGTGATCAGCTTTTTTTCTGGGGAAAATGATGGTAGTAGGTCGTGACCGACGCAACCTCGTGCGTCACGTATTCTCTCCGCCATTTCTGCCTCTTCTCTCTCTCTCTCATCCTCATCCCACTCTTGCATTTCCTCTTCAACCCTCTTTTTCACAGCGCTGTTCGTAATTACGATGGGAATAAAAGAAAAGCGCTCGTCGACGAAAGCGTACCATAAAAGGCAATCCGTTTTATTATATGCAATCTAGGGCGTTAATATAAGACTGCCGCGATTTATTTTGCGAAGAAACGTTTTGAAAGAAGAATTTGGATTGTTGTTCTCATCGTATACCGAGAAATAAATTTTATTATTAAAATAAAGTTCATGATATACGTTTGCGTGTTGCTTTTAATAAATTTCTCAATAAATTTTTTCCACATCACACAGAAGAAAGTGTTATTTTGCCTTTTGTGTTATTGGCTTTCTTGTTCTAAAGTAGAAAAGATATATACACGGAAAGGGGTTATCGACAGTTTCGACACTTACCTTTTTCATCAATCTACGCGAACGCAACAGGCGGCTTTGATACTTCCGTGTTGTTAGCTACATTTTTTTGTTTTTTTGTTAAAATCTATAGTATATTTTCATTTGCCGTTATAAAGGCTCTAGCTTATTGTCTTTCCCCGTATTCTGCCAACAGGTATTAGGGAAAATTTTATGCAATTAGTTTGTGACCGCTGACAATATAATAATTATTTTAATTATTTACTTGAAATAACAAAAAGGGGAGTTACAAGGGGAACAACAATAATCATTGTGCTTAAAAATCCAAAAGCAGACATTTGCAATTATTTGCTATTATTCGCAAAACTTTATAATTTTATTGTCATGTAATAGTCATGTAATTTACGAAATCACAGAAACGCGTTGCATCGGTAATTCCCCACCGAGAACATTATTCAGCGTGTTGGGCAAATGTAGCTCGCGCAGCAAAAAAATATTATGCTACGTGTACTGGTTTTAAAAAGCGCTCTCTTTTTTTCTCTATCTTTTGTGTGCATGTGTGTGTGTGTGTGTTTACGTGTGCGCGTGCGCATAGGATTTTTTACATGACCAGTATTAACTTTTAACGAAAACAAATGGTGCTATCGCAACCTGTCAGAGTATTTCGCGTGCATCCCTCATATGACTATCACCCGTCGTTTCGGACGGACTGTTTCTACCGGGTGTTTTCAAAATATCAAATATTCGATTAACAAATTTGAAAATAATTTAATATATATTTGTATTGGATGTTGCACTTCCAATATTGTTTTTTTTTTTTTTTTTTTTTTTTTTTTTTGTTTATTTTTTTTGTGCATACAATATCGAGAGAAGATACGGTACTTTTGATCGATGCATCCTTTGTATTTACCATACACACGCCGCGTCTATGGGGAAAATTCGCAGGCATCCTGCGCTCAAACCTGTGATTCTGTTTGTTAACGAAAACACAAAATGAACTGAACCGTCAGTGTAACGTCCGCTGTTTGTACATTGGACTACATTTATATGTCATAATAGAGCCGAGACCGCGTATAGTAGATTACATGGCTATTTCATTTGCGCTTATTCAGAACGCGCTCGTTGTTCAATTCACTTTTGTGTAACTCTAACCTCTCGTGTTTCCACAAATTTGCAATTAGATATTCCGTAAATAGGAAGAGCGCATCGTCGCTTCGTCGTTTATTCGCGTGCCCGGCGATACCCGTGATTAGTCGTGTGATGCAAATAATTATAGCTAATTGCGAGATGGAACACAAAACGTCATCGCGCCGTAGGGCTCTTGCGCGCGGATTTAATATGTAATGTCGCACACACACACACAGTACAATTTAGATGAAAATATATTATAATAATAGAAACCGCATTGCCATAAACGCAGTCGAGACACGCTTTATAATTAATTACTACTATTTTCGAATGACTCTACCCCGGGATGTGTTTTGAAACACACGCTTCTAGTTTCAGTTTATTATCAGCTATTGTGCATATCTTACGCGATGCATTTGCCGTCAATAAACAAGCGATGATGTATGATTACAGCGAGTAAATATGTAAATTTGTAGCAAAGAGGTGATTGCTCTGTCGCGAATTAGGATATTTACAAACAATGTCGTCATTCATGAATGTTTTCATGCATGCACTCTTGTATGTCATTAAACAGAATCAGACAATTATGTATAATAATCGGAAGATTTCTTTCTTTTTTTTTTTTTTTTTTTTTTTGAATTTACGCGCTTAAGCACGCGAAAGGAAACGATTCTCCCTTACGATATATAGTTAATTATAGAAAATATCGTAGTAATACTAGAGTTAATTGTCAAAGCTGATAAACGAGTAGCTGTAATAGAGCGAGCGAGGGAGGCGTAGGCGATGCGGCGTAGAAATAGCGAAAAACGGAAGATGGTGGTCACCCTCGCTTTGCTTCGGGGGTTGCAGGTGGTAGAGTAAACGGGGAGGGATCGCCGTAATTACGTGATTCTCGCGGGGCTGTCGAGGGGGAGGAGTAAAATCTGCGAGCAACGCGGACAGGGATGAAAGTTATACAAGAGGAAAAGGCAGTGGTGTGCGTGTGAACGTGCGCGCGATACCGAATGGAATTTTTAATCGATTCCGTGCAATTTTTTCTTTCCGCCCGCGGCTCGTTGCTTCGATAATGCGAACCACGCGAATTCATCGTTCTTCTCGCCAATCCACGCCCCGAAGCCGATTACTGCCGATCGCTGGATTCTTCCTATATAGAGCGCGAGTGTGATTCTATGTCGAAGAGTTTGATGAAGTCAACTACTTTGATGAAGTTTTGCATCGCTTGAAATAGCCATTAATATGCGGATAATTTATAATTAATAATAAGCAATTTTTTTTTTAATTTTTTTACACGCTGTTTACACGACAACGGGGCTAATCATCCGTTTAACGCATTGGCACGTGTGAAGTGAAGTTTATATTATATTAGAATAGCTATAATAATGGATATAATAATGAGATTTCTCGCGCTCTAATAATTTCCTTTAGCCCAGGCATGTAATCTTCCTTAACTTGGTAGCAAAAGGCGTCGAGCTTCTCGGATAGATGATCTTAGCGGGATAATTTCCCCAGAGGCTGCATCACTTTTGTGAGTTCCTTGTTATCTTTCTCCGAGATAAACTCGGTAACGCGTTAAGCAGACGTTACGTCGTAATCATAATGTCACGTTTGCGGTATATTTGCGATAGGTTACTTTTTCTTCCATTTCGTTTTTTATTCCCGGAGCTGAATTTTTTTGTATCGTCTCTGTGCGCGACGACGTTTTTGATTTTCGCGAAAACTTTATTGACGTCATCCGTTACGACGAAACGCGTCGCCGGATTTCGCGTTGCAACTCGAATGAATGAACGAACAATTTAACGGTCAGGATTAATACAGCGCGGGACGCGTTTTATTTGTCACGAGGGAAAAAAGGGGGCCGCAGCGCGCCGTCTAGGCTGATAGCTGGTGACATAAAACGAACGCGCGCTGCACCAACGGTGTGCGTTCACTTCGGGTTGTAAACAATACGCGATATGCAGTGCGACTAGCGTGCGCCGTTACCGCTGGATGTGTACCCCTTTTGCGACGATAATTCATCGCACGAACATTTATACGCGTCGCGGTACGCGACATTCCGCCGCGTTTTCATCCTCGCTACTCTCTCGCATGCGTGTACTACAATGCTATCACATCACCGTGTTTTACACAGGTTTTACACGAATCCAAATGCATTTCACTGGTGTAAGTATCGTCTTACCGCGCAGCGAAGCGCTTTGGTAACCGCTCTTCATCTTTCCAAGATATTTTGACATTTGAGAAATGATGTTTTCTCTCTTTCTCTCTCTTTCTCTCTCAGAACTTCATACTTCACAATAATGGAATATGTTTTTTGAGAGAAAGAGAGAGAGAGAGAGAGAGAGAGAGAGAGAGAGAGAGAGAGAGAGAATTAGATGTTTTACTCAATTATACCAGATTATATATTTCAG
>QVNW01002463.1:0-10855 GCA_014825475.1 Pseudomyrmex flavicornis
TATGTTATGTTTAGTTTATATAATTTTATTCATATATTTATTTTCATGAAATATTTACCTTTTACTTACGTTAATATTGTAAACTATCTGTACAATCAGTAATATGTATAACATCGTATACACTATACTCACCATACTCATATATATGTTAGTAGAGATTATTCTTGAAATAAAAAGATGCATTTTTGGGGCTTCATTACATAGAGAGTATGATGAGTATATAAATATATGTACATATTATATACTCATCATACTCTTTATGTAATGAAGTTTCTTCAAGGATGCATCTTTTTATTCTAGAAATAATCATCTACTAATACTTACTTATCGCATACTCACCGTGCTAGGTGTAAAAAAACTTCTTTTTCTGGAAACGTGTTTCCTTTCTTTGGTCTCGCATCCACGTATCCAGCATGCCATTTCTGATTTGTATATAAAAAAACTAAAAACTGACAGGT
Organism: Pseudomyrmex flavicornis; assembly: GCA_014825475.1. Taxonomy (NCBI): domain Eukaryota; kingdom Metazoa; phylum Arthropoda; class Insecta; order Hymenoptera; family Formicidae; genus Pseudomyrmex; species Pseudomyrmex flavicornis. Next base: position 459 of record QVNW01002463.1, read on the forward strand.
AGAGTCAGATTACGTTACAAATGGCGTCCAACCGTAAGAAATTATTCCTTTGAGCGGATTCCCTCCCAATTAGGCGTCAGAATCGGGACCACTTTTGTAACACGGCGTTGATTCTCCTTACTTTTACTTCGTGTTGGCGAAACATTTGCTGACAGCCAATGGTTGTAGAGTGAGGAGAGAGGTGATGCACAGAACGGACGAATTTGCGTCGGTTCGCGGACCTTTCTCTCATTGAAAAGACTATACTCTTACAGCCTTACTATCTTCATTGTAGACGGCCCTTTACATACTCTTCCTGCTGTTACTACTTCTACAGTTTACAGCAACGTATCATATGTGTTAAGCAATTTGATGTAAGCCAATAGGAGAAATCTTACGGCATAATTTTTTTTATAAATAAAAAAAAACTGTCATTTGTGTTATAGCCCTTACGTCTGATGCATACTTATTCGGATTAAACTTTCTTTGTTAATTAAGATCTCGGTAACTATTGCGAATCTCGCAAAATGATATAAGATTTTCAACTTAGTTTTATTTTTTCTATCTGCCTACAAGAGATGTTAAAGTAATTGTATTACCTTGTATATATATATACATGTGGGTGAAAGGGAATGAGAGAAAGAGAGTTACGTATAATTATATACAATCATACACACATATATATATTATATATGATTGTATATAATTATACTTAACCAGATAAAACATTTGTCTATATATGAAAGACTTTTTTGGAAGTTTTCTAAACAATACAGCAAAAAAACACAAACTGCATACTGGGATATCTTTTAGAACACGTTAAAATAATAAACACAGAACAAAGAAAAGAGTTCAGAAATACTTTAATTATATTATTCACAGTTTGTCTTAATAAATACTTTTTCCTAATAGGTACAGATAAATCATTCCCATTATTCGCATATCGACATCTCATGGATATCTAATGGATTGATATCTCTTGAACATCAGTACTGTTGGAATTTTTATTCTAATAAATAGGAACTCAAAAAAAAATAAAAGTCGTGTTACAGCAAATGATATTGCATCCCATTGTTACAAAGGTTATACATACTATGTTCTATAATTCTTTGTCACTGTAGTTAATACTTTACTTTTGAATAAAAACTGGGAAGAAGTGAAAGATATAAAAAAAATAAGAAATACAATGCGATCTTGTTTAATAAAATAGTTGACCGAAATGATTTCCCATATATGTACGTCCCTGTCGAACAGACGTCCCTGTCGAACGACGCCCCAGCCAACTATGACTAGCTCCAGCCAGGAAAATCGTGTACGCAGCGAACCAATCAGCAGAGCCGTATCATCTTGATGAATGCACGGCAACGTTGCCACCTCGCGCACCGCCCATTGGTCCCGTTCTTGTATCCATGGGTACTTGTCTACTGTGCCTCTTCATAGCGGTATTCGTCAGCATTCGTTGTGTTTTGTGTCGCTTCCCTCGTTAAAACGTGGGTGGACGCGCGATTAACCGAAGTGTGTGGTTGAGATGTAGTACGGTGTTGCACGTGGTTGTGATTTGATAATTCCGATGAGTTTTATTGTATAACTTTTTGTCAACTCGTAGTGATAATACATACTTCGTACGATCAAACACAATCTATTGCAGAATACTCTGCGTTCGCAGCATGTATCGCACTGCTACTGCGGTGGCAAACAGCGAACATTAAAATAGCGTATGATATTCGATTACATCGGAAAGATTGCTACAGTCAACACTTTTACTTGAGTGATTACTCGGTACGTGGACTATAGTCTGTACTATATATATAAACGTACATATAGATAAAATAATCGCACGTGTGTGTGTGTGCGCGTGCGCGCGCGCGCATGATTTGTGCGATGCATTGAGTTGCTGAGCGAATATTCTATTATATTCTTGCTAACGTGAATGCACATAGATGCAACTTTGCTAATTATATCCTTTGTAAGCGACGTATGGTTAAAAGCAGTACATTTTTTCTTTTCTATTTAATTGAACGGAACTTATTTAATCGAACTATCTAAATGACGAACTACAGTAGCGTTGGTAACGTCTAACTTTCTTGCACGCGTAGGTAGAATACGAGTGTGGGTGTCTCGCGGGGCAACACGTGTTTGTTTTCAAGGTGGAGTCTCGTACGCGCGGTGGGTGGAGGCTTGCATCGCGAATCTGCCTTCCCCGTTATCGCGGGTACGACGTGAGAACGCGAACAAACGGCGGACAGCCAAGTGGGCGGTATGATGATACACACCGCTCTGCTATTGTGTCAAGGCTCATGCGCGTGCTTTGATATTACTCAGGTGGGGCGACGAATACAGGGGTGGATAAAGAGGCGTTCCTCGTTTGAGAGTTCCCGCGTGTCGCGAGAATATCTTTTGTCCTGCGTATGTCAGGAAGTGTGTGAAACGGAACAGTGATGAAAATTTTTGATATATTCAATTACATTTATACCTCTATGAGAAAAATGTTAACACGCGAAAAACTATTCTTACACACACACACACACACACACACACACACACACATGTGCGTGTGACTACTCTTTGATGTTTATAAATTACGTATTCTTAATATAATATTTTGTTTTTATTGTAGAGTGATAGAATCAAGAATATCAAACTATTGTATTTAGCATCTCTTTATAAAAAAAGCAAGATATATACACAACATGTGAGGCTTTCTTTATGTTTTTCTGTTCTCTAAAAATAGAAATCTACTTCTTTGTGCAACTCTTTTGCTACTGGTTTTGCAGCAACAACTTGTTAGTTATTTATGTCCTTCTAGTTTCTTAGATTCACTTGCTTCTATAAATTTCTCTGATATTTATTTAACTTTTGTTATTTTATATATTGTGTTCATATATTGGTTTTACTTTAATGTTTTGAAAATTATATTTGTGGTTATAGAAACGTTATCTTTCTGAGACAGTTTGATTCTTGTACCGAGGAAATTCTCAAAATATAGTGCTATTTGTTAAACACTATGGATTCCTAGCACAAAAGGACTCTATACGAAATGGCATTATATGCAATATTATAAATCTTATAGGGTGTAAAACACAATTATTTATCATGAAACGAAGTATAGATGGAAGAAATATTCCCCAAGTAAGTTATAAACAAGTTATAAACATATCAATTTTACCATTGAAATTATCCCTTTTAAACTGATCATATTGAAAAAAATTACCATTCTATAAATTATATGTATATAGGAAGAAATTGAAGATGATCCTTTGCAAGCCCAACAACAGCAGCAACAACAAGAGGAAGTAGATCAACAACAGTTAGAGCAACAACAGCAGCAAACTGCGCAGCCGCAAATACGTTTTTTGAATGCAAGCGTATTACAACAATTGCAACAACAACAAGATGTTAATAATATTCAACAACAAGCTCAGCAGCAACAACAACAACCGCAAGTTATTACACTTCAAAACTTTGTGCCCTTACAAACTCAACAACCACAACATGATCAGCAAAGAACACAAGCGATCTCTGTACAATCACTACCTCATCAATTCTTACAAGTATGTAAACAATATTTCAAGGTTTTGTAGATTTCTTTGTTCTTTTTGTTCGATTTGTAAAAACATTTTATATTTCTACAGAGTGCTCAGATTATCAGTACTCAGGCACAAGCAGCTCTTCAGCAGCAACAACAGAATCAGCAACAATCTCAACAGCAGCAACAAACGCAACAGCAACAACAACCACAGCAACAGCTCAGCTATAGTGTAATTCCACAAATGCAGACCGTTAATATAGATGGTCAGGAAGCTTTGTTTATTCCATCTTCTGCTATATCCGCGGCAGGTAGCCATCATCAAACACAGCCAACAATGCAGTTTGCTACTGCCAATAGTCAGCAAATGCAACTTGCTGGTCAGCAGGTACAATTAGCAAATGGCCAGACGATTATTACGCCACAACCAGTTAGTCTCATAAGAGCACCAAATGTCTTTCCTACATCGATTATACAAAATATTACAGGACAAACGGTTCAATTGCCTACAGGTATGTGTTGCATTGCAGAAATGTTCTTGTATTATAGAATAATTTCTACATTTATTATTTTTATTTTAAATATATATTTTTAAATAATTTTAAAATTTAAATTTTTTTATCATAATTTTAGTTTGGATTTATTGTAATCAGTATAAAATGTATTTTAAGCAAGTATCGAGTAGAATAATCAACTAACTTGTGTTATAGGTCAAAGTGTACAAGTAAGACCATTTCAGTTTCCTATGCAACATGTTCAGCAAACGGTGCCTGTACAAGTACCTGTCACTACCAACGGACAAACTGTTTTTCAAACGGTGCATTTTCCTGTTCAAGCCTTAGGTGGTGTGTTTAATATGCCTGCAGCCCAAATGATACCGCAACTTACACAAGTAAGTCACTCAATCATAAAAAATAGATCATAATGGATTTAGCAAATAAATTTTTATCAGATTACAAATAAATCTCACTCTACACATTATCGATAATATTGACAAAACGCTTATTTTAATTATTTCAATTTTAGCAAATACCTCAAGTAGCACAAATAATCACACCAAATGGACAGATACAACAAGTGCAAATAGCTAATTTACCACAGTTACAAAGTCTTCAGGTAAAATTCAAATATACTCAGATCATTTCTCCTTTTTTTTTGTTTTTTTTGTTACATTTTGATACATCTATACTAATAGTGGACGTACTATGACAGAGTCAGCAAGTAACTCAAGTAGCTCAGCAAGTTGCACATCAACAAGCACAACAGCAAGTTGTCCAACAACAAACTCAACAACAAGTAGTACAGTCGGTTCAACAACAACAAGTTGCTCAAGCTCAAGTACAACAACACCAACAAGTACAACAACAGCAGGTACAACAAGTAGTACAACAAGTGATGCAACAGCAAGCGCAATCATCACAGCAGCAACAACAACAGCAGCAATCACAGTCACAGCAGCAGCAACAGCAGCAGCAGCAGCAGCAGCAGCAGCAGATACAACAATCATCGACGCCATCGTCAACGGTAGCAACTTGGAGCACAACAGTTGCAACTCCTACCAATGTTCAGGTAATACATATTTCTAAATCTGAAACGCTATATTCGTGATACAGTTGTTTGTAACATGATACATTTCTTTTAGGTACTTGGAATAGGTGCTATAGGAAGAAGTATAGCTGGAAATACTAATGTTATTACTACAAAAGATGGTCAAAAAATCGATGTACAAACATTATCTACTTTAACAAGACCATCAGAAACGGTAGAAAATGACATTAAAATAACTAATATTGACGCCAGTCAATTAACTGCTGGACAAGTAATACACATTCCTACTGCTCAGTCAACTCAACCAGTACAACCTATTACGATTACAGGTAAGTGAATTAATTATACACACATACTCGCGCGCGCGAGTATTAGATTGATTATGTATAATAGCAAAATAACATTTTGAGAGATTGAATGATGATTCATGATCTTTACTTGTACACAGGAGCGCAAGGTCAACAATTAACGCTTATTCCTGCATCGGCATTAGCAAATTTAACCGCGCAGCAAGGTAACATTATGAGGAATATAAGCAATGGAAGTATAATGCAAATTCAGCCAACAACTGGAATGAATGCAACTAACAGTTTTTTGCAATCAATACCTGTACAAAATATCCCAGGCTTAGGCAATGTTCAAGTAATACCAGCGAGCGCCTTACAACCGGCTACAATGCAAACGTTACCTACCACCGCCACACCTATTGTTGCCGCTACACCAACTGTACAGCTTGACACGAGTGATCCTACAAAGTGGCAAATTCTTCAGACCCTTCAATCTAACGGAACTTTGACATCTGCTACTCCTATATCTCATCAACATCAAATGTCGAACGCGAATAACTCGAATGCAGACAACGACAATACTCTTAAGCAACACCGTAGAAGAGTCGCGTGTACATGTCCCAATTGTGGCGACGGAGACAAGTGAGTATGATAACTTGTAATTAATATCGAGCATTAATATTCTTTCAACAATAAATGTTTCACTCGTTTATTTAAACTAAAAATATTAGGTCAAAAAACTTTTTTATTCTTTATAGAAACAGAGACATGAGCAGAAAGCGGCAACATGTATGTCACATTGCTGGATGCAATAAAGTATATGGGAAAACGAGCCATTTACGTGCTCATTTACGTTGGCATAGCGGCGAACGACCGTTTGTTTGTAGTTGGATATTTTGTGGTAAAAAATTTACCAGATCCGATGAGCTTCAAAGACATCGTCGAACTCACACTGGTGAAAAACGTTTCCAATGTCCAGAGTGTACTAAGAAATTTATGCGATCGGATCATTTAACAAAACATATTAAAACACACACGAAGATACGAAGTATGGCAAGTATAATTCAGTCAAACCATGCGCTAAGTAAACATAATATCATATGAAAATATAATATGTACAAATACAATATAATATATATCAAACTTTAGGAAGCCGCTACCTCAACGCAGGAAGGTTCTTCTGATAGCCAGTCTTCCACAGAACAAAAAATTATTATAGCGTTACAAAAGGACAATGACCAGTCTGAAATTATTATTTCAGAACAAATAGAAAACCTAAAAAGTGAATCATCAAATCACGTAACAAATGAATAAAAATCTTGTAGTAGTGACAACAGTTAATGTATATCATACATGCACCAAGGAAACAAAAATGTTTCAAGGTAAATGATCTAATAATTTTTTTTTATCTCTCAAATCAATTTTTAACTATAATTTATTGTAGTTTGTTTTGTATGGCAAAAATCTAATTGAAAGATGTAGAGATTTAATTCCTAGAAAAAAGATTTTCATATCTGATAAACTATCTTATGTGTTCAAAATCTTTGTTGTACAACAAAAACGTAGCAATGAAATATCATTCTGAATTTACGGTTATAATGCACAAATATTAGAAGTGATGCCACAGCTCAAACTCTTAAACATTAATGCGTACCAAATGTATAATATTGTGACTGTTAAATGACTTTTTTAAAGCTCTTGAGTTTGTTCAGCATATTCGTTGCAGTTATAGTAAATTTGTTTTCAGATCCGTACTTATAATCAACATCGTATATTCAACATACAATTGATTTAAGATAAATTCAGAAATAATATTTTGATTCTTTCAAATTTATAGATGCTTTCTAGTTAGCAACACAAGTCTACAGAAAAAACCTAAAACTCATTCTGTCTTTGTTTCTCACTAAATATTGAACAAGGACAGAATGACTTGTGTCGACTTCTATTGCTAACTGAAAAGCACTTCCAATTCAAGTCGAGTCTCAAGTTGAATCGACTATAAATACACAAAATTAATATTTTATCGATTTGTTTACTTGTTAGCAAAGTGCGTAATTAATGTGCTAATTTAAAAAACATAAAATTTTCTTCCAACCTTATTTTCTAAACAATAGAATATCGAATTCAAATTTGATGCAACTCTACAATGTCTGATTCGGATATGATATATCATATGGAACTAAAGTCATCATTCAGATGTTTTAGATATTTTAAATAACTCGAAGTTTTGAAATGTTACAATTATCAAATATCCGGATGGATATCAGCTATATTTGGATAATATTAAATTTGAATAAACTTTACATGTCTATCTTCTAATATAATATCAAATTCTAAACATATAAAGCATCTTAATGAAAAACAGTAATTCTAGATTTACTAAAAATGTGAAAGCAATAATGTCAATCAACTGTTGGAAATTTCTGCTAAACTGCTCATTTGATTGCTACTTAATTGGTCGTTTTCTTTGTTATAATTCAACATGGCGGCAAAATAAATATTCAATGGAGCTTTAATATTTGATCTAAGGTCATTCGACATTTTTAATTAAACGCTTTCTGGATTTTAACTGTAATATTAGTATTTTTAGTATTATTATTATATTAAGCTAGGGTTCAAATAATGTTTATAATACATAAAAAGAAAGACATAAAGCGTTAAATTCAAAATAGAATGTCCTTTGATTGATTCAAAAGATAATAAGATATTGAATGTACAGTATAAATCATTGCCAGTTTTTGTATGTAATTGTACAATGTAAATCAAATTAATGATTGTATCATTCCTCAATATTCAATTGTTTAAAAACAAAGAAAATATGTAAAAGAAGAATATATCCTAGAAATGAGAGGAGAGATGCTTAAGCTTGAGTTGTACATAAATTTAGCAGATTTTAGTGTTTGAAAATTTAAGAAAGACGTCGAATTTAAAGATAATTGTTATTTGTATAAATAAACAGACACTTTTATAAATAATTAAGATTTATAGCGATTTATTCGAGTTGGATATACTCGTAAAGCTGCGTCATGAGCGATAGATAATAAGCGGCATGTGACGAGGATGTCTTCAATTGTAATAGAAAATAATAAGAAGAATAAGAATAATATATATGTTTCAACTATAAGTGACATCTCTCTCATTGCTTGCCGTCTTTTACTTATCTCATATCGTTTGGAAATATAACTGCAGTCTAATGCAGCGATATTTCAAAATTTATCTTTTAAAAGTCAAAATTATATAAATATTTAATATCGCAGTTGAAATTATAGTAACAATTTTTTTAATCTCCTAATAATACTTTTTTCGGTTTCTTAATAATTTGGTTTTGTGGCGTTCAATGTAATATACTTGACATTAAAATATTAAAGAAATTTTTAACTTTTTGAAATATAATTTTTAACGAAAATCGCTTTAAATTTCTTAAGTACTCACTGCACTTTTACACATACATATTTTATGTATAATAACGTTTAAACATTTATATATGTACAATATATAACTTTTATTGATCTATGATTGAATGTTGGCAGGAATATACAAAAGAACTGATTTACTTTGGTGTTAACTATTAAAACAAAAATTTATATAATTATTACTTCGGACATGTTTTGATATAGTTTAAGAAACTTAAGTGTGCATATGTATATTAATGTATATCCAACTAAAATTTGTATTAACGATGTATTAATCAAATAGAATCATCGCCTAGAACTATTTGTTCTTTGTATAATAAAAAATAGTATGGGGCAGCGAATTATATAGATGTAAGTCGCAATTCTCGCAATATACGAATCTATTTTTTTATTCCAATTGTGTATATACATATATATATATACTGTAAATCAATGTATAAAACTTTTGCACGAGAAAATTTTACATTTATAAATATCCTTTGATATCTCAAAACTATCGAAATATTTAACTCTCCTTTAATTATTTATCGAACTATTTATGAGAATCTTTTATTTTAATCGTGGCACTTTGTAATACATGGCATACATGAATAAAAAAGTGTTTTTGCAGAGTTTTATCTGAATTTGAATCAATCACAACGTTTGTATATACAGTATATACACTATGTTCAACTTTTTCGAGTAGAAATCTGTTTCTAGAAAATAATATTTTCGTTGATTTCCTAATATAAAATATTAAAGAAAAATAACATCACCATTTTTATATTACAGCATTATTTTTTTCTTTCTTTATTCACGAGTAAATATATATTCTCCTAATTACTAAATTTACAGAACAATATTTACTAGAAAATATGTATAAACATTATTATATTTCATGTTTATTGGTGTGTGTGTGTGTGGTGTGTACTATATGTATATTTATACATATAGTATAATTATATATTTCTGATACTTATTTTAACAATTATTTTAACATTTCTCGTAGACAGATAAACGGAGCAAAACGGAGTCAAAAAGTCTTATACCATTTCGCGAGATGTGCAATAGTTCCCGAGATTTAATTAACAAAGATCTGCGAATAAGTATGCATCGAGCTGTCTTGCACGCGTAAACTTCGCGCCTTCGCGCGGTTATGGGTTATCTTTTATTGTGTTCCAAATTTACTGCCAGCGCTGGCAGCACTTATAACTACCGTTCCAAGATGTAGTATAGCATCCTGTGGCAGAGCCACTGAACTATATCCTATAATGGAACGCTGACTCAAATAGGGAAGAACAAGACGACAGTTATAGAAAATTGCCACCCACTGAACTATATCTTATACTGGAATGCTCACTCAAATGGGGAAAAACGGGACGATAGAGATAGAGAATTACCACCAGCCTGTCCTTTTCTAACCTTGTACTATTCGAGCTAAAAACATAAGACTGTAAGAAAGATTGGGAGGTGTTTCGTTCAAAAAGCACGCTATTAAAATCCATCTTTTTTTCTAAGTGTTATATTAGTTGTAGTGTTATATTAGTAATATTATAGTGTTATATTAGTAGTATTGTATTAGTTATTATTGAATGAAACAATGGGTAGACGTTGTGGAATAAATAATTGCAAAAATTATGAACAAGCAAACACAAATATTTCATT
>QVNW01002464.1:0-14063 GCA_014825475.1 Pseudomyrmex flavicornis
TAGGATTGACTGATAAATGCGCGGAAAAACCAAGCGTTTTAGTGAAAATCCGAAATTTGTTTTTCGGCTTTTCATTGTTATGTTTTTAGTTAATCCTAGAAGTAACTAACACAGCTGGTTAAAGTTGAAGAGTTTTATAAATGAACTCTTATTTTTTTATTCTATGTTTTCTTTGTGTTGTAAGTGTGTAGGCAAGGGGTGGCTGCGCCACTTCACAAAGGGGGCTTCGCCCCCCTGCAGGAGAGGAGCTACGTCCCCCCCTGAGGTACAATGCCTTATTACTAAAACTTTTTTTGTTAATAACTTTTTAAACTTTTTAGACCTTCTTGGTATTTGGCTTCTCGAAAAAATCACGTATGCGAAACATAAACTCAGGGGGGTGCATAACTCCTCCTCTGCAGAGGGGCAAAGCCTCTCTTGTGGGTGGGTGCAGCCCTCCTCTGTCTACACGCTTACAACACGAACAAAAAGAAATATTCTTGTTTAAATACTACTGTATCCGATTGAGTCTGTGTTCGATTGGCACATCCTCTGATTTATTTTGTGCGCATACGATACGCATGTGTAACGTGTACCTATAGATTTTCAGTACTCAGTCAGTAATAATCGAATACGGCCAGGATTGACTAGTCAAAATCCAAAGTGATGGTTTTAGATTTCAACTTTAACCAGTCGTGTTAGTTATTTCTAAGATTGACTAGAAACACAACAGTGAAAAGCCGAAAAATAAAACTATTTCGGACTTTTACCAAAACGCTTGGTTTTTCCGTGCATTGACTAGTCCTAGGATTTACTTCACTTCGGTCTTTAACGCTAACATATATAATATCTGTATCATCTGCGATAAAATAATTTTCTTTACACTTTTAATAAATGAAAAATTAAACCACTGCATTTTTTTATTATATTACAAATGTAGATATTTAAAAAAAAACTGCTTTGTAAAAAGAATGTATATGAAATTATTTTATTTGTTTTAAAATATATGAGTTGCTATTTTGAAATTTATCAACAGTTTGTTAATAAAATGATATACGCTTTGTAATATGTAGAATTTGTCATGACAACGTGCAATTTGCCACGAACAACGGTGCGGTACTCACCGTCGTTGGTTCGCGCGTAAGGTGGCGACGAGCTAACAGTCGGAAAATTTCCGGAGGCATTGTCGCGAGGTTGCGACTGCGGTCCTTCGAGATTTGGACTTGGGCTGAACTCTCCCCTGAAGTCGGCCCGGTCGAAACCTTCTTCTGGCTCCAACTTCTCTTCGTCCGAGTCGCTATCACCCTGATCGTATTGATCTCGTAACACCGTTCTCGGAACTGAAACAAAAAAAAAGACTTTCCAAGTCTCTCGCTTGTTGTGTAATGGACTCCATCAGCGGCACATCAAATATACATGGAGCACTTCTTTTCATACAAGACGAAACACAAAAAGAAACAAAAAACAATTTAGCATATGTAAAGATAAAATAATCGTCGCTTTCAGTATTGAAATTCAAGAAAAGTCTGCGATTGCTGAAGTTTTTGAGAGGGAACTGATCATGTGTTTCGCGAGTACAAAATTCAAAAGAAATCAATACAGTAGTGCCTCGCTGATTTGCTGCTCTTCGGTTCCGCGCGCAGCAAACTGTTGAGGCAGGTAATATTCCGAGTTATGCTATTATTACTGATCACGCGTTATAAATAACGCGGCCGCTTTGTCACTTCTAAGAATTGAGGAGGGAGAGTGACTCCCGGCTCGTTGCTTCGAGGCACTTCTAGGAATTGGTGAGGACAACTCGCGGCAAACAATCGAGGCAATGACGCGGAAAATAAGCGAGTCATTATTGTATTTCCCATGCATATGGCATTAATATGATTATTTAATGATGCTGCTACATCCAAACTTTATTTTCCAATAAAATTGTGAGAAATAAAATATAAAATCATGAAAAATAGAAAATGTAGATATACAAATATAAAAAGATAAAAATAAACAAGTTATTTGTCATCGGAGGCGTTCAAAGAATTCACATAATACGAACACACATAAATAAATCAAGCGCGGCAAATGCCATTTGATGCGCCTCTTAAGAATTTCTGCATCCTATTCTGAGCACTCGCCTAAGTTTGCGCGTGATTGTGCGTCGCTACTGCAGAGCGTGCAATAGTAGATGCGGGATAAGCGTCGATCGAAGCGGAAACGCTAACATTATGCTCGGCTCACAAATCCGATTTTTCTAATGTGTGGTTAATACATGTTGATAATAACGCTGCATTTGCACTACCCGCGAGCTCTATCGAATCAGAATGAAATGCTACCGATCGTGATATACAATCGTTATCGTGCTTACTCAATGCTGCCCATTTTTCATTGCGCGCGCGTCGCTGTGCTTGCAATAAACTTCGCTCAGTTCACGCTTGTGAATCCGCGACGTGAAATAGTTCCGCTACGCGGCCGGTCGCGAAATAACGTATCGAGGTGAAATGTGACCGTGTATGTGGATATTTCGAGAAACGGCGTCGATCAACTGAGAAATCAGGAGATCGTGAAGTAAAAGTACGTGCAATAAAAAGAAAAAAATCCGTCAGTCGTAGCTCTTCCGCATAAATTTATTTCAATATGATATGTATGCGCGCGCGCGTGTATGTATGTGCGCGCAGAATAGAATCAAAAACAAAATAAATAAATACTCCCCACAAAAATGATTTTTTGAAAACACGCAAACACAAAAAAATTAATTTTTAGTAGGAGAAGAGCATCTTTTGACATAAAATTCTTATCTCAACTTCAAATTCTCTAAACGGGAGAGCCAACTCATTAAAAAGTTTTAATGAGAAGATCAAATGATACATCAGAAGTAGAAAGATCTTTCAATTTTCTATATTCTTATGTTTAATTTTTTTAATTTGATTAATTTGGTTAAAAGATACAAGGAATATTTTAAGACATCCAAAGTGTTTTGAATTCTAGTCATTACTTCTACGGTAAATATACTACAATGTTTTAGTTTTTTTTTTTATATATTTTTTTATATTAAAGAAAGGAAAGCTGCAGGCTGCTAGAGCAAGACCAAAAAAAAGAAAATATTACGTAATACAAAAACCTTTTAAAACAATAAAAAAAATAAAAATGCAAAACAAATTTATTCAACAAAATTCTTTAAAAAATTTGTTAACGATACGTTACCGTATCGTCAAATCGCTCTACAATGCTCCAGAATGTACAATAACACTTCAAACAGAATCTCTTTTTGTATGGAAGTTGATGATCAACATTTCGAACAAAACACGCTAACAATTACCACGCTAACTTATACGATGATGTTTTATATTTAACATCCTGTATCTTCAAATTGGTCGAATTTAAAAACTAAAAATAAACGTAAAAATATACAAAATTGAAAGACCTTTTTAATGATGTATCATTTGATCCTTCTTCTTATTTAAAATGCTTGAAGGGTTGGCGTCTCCGCTTAGATAGTTGAAGTTGAGGATAAGAATTTTATATCAAAAGATGTTTTCCTCCCATAAAAAATTAATTTGTTTTTTGCGTTTCTTGAAAAATCATTTTTGCGAGGATTAATCATTCTGTTTCATTTTTGACGAGCCACCTTGCGTACATGTATACAAATCGCACATTTTCTTATCTTTCATATTTTCTACTATCTCGTTTACATGAGATCGATGAAGACCACAAAATCTCTGCAAGTTGATCAGCGCTGTTACGCTAACGTCAGTCAGTAAATTAACTTGCGCGCAATATAGCAGATGCCAAACATTTCAAAGCATCCTCCGCGGTAGGAGAACGCGACGGATCTCTTGTGGAAATCTGACTAGCCGATGCTTTAAAATAATTTCCGGCGTTTTGTCGGGAAACTTCCGCGAGGTAACCGTCATGAGCGTGTATAATCGGGGGAGCGCGTATTCGTTAGATTAAAGGCAAATGACGCGACTACGTAAGCAGGTAAACTAGCAAGCGGCGATGTAGCTTGTTTACTGCAATTAATAATTGTAATTTAACACCAATTTTGTGGCAGTACATGCTACAACGGGTTATATCAGGTCTTGGCGTACGGCGTGGCGCGTTTGTGCGCTCAGGAACGTCCATGACGCTTTAAACCGAGCGAATACATTATGACCTGCATTGCACGTATAATGCAACGGAGAAAACGAGAGGGGCGGAGAAGAGATGCAGCTGAGCTACTACCGCTCTCTTGCAATTATAGTATAATGTTATGCACTAAATATAGTATAAAAATATCGCGTTTCTTGCCACAGTAAAAAAACGAGATGTCGTATCTTAGATAAAACAAAGACAGAAGTATCTAGATGAAAAGAAATTTTAAACTCCAGAGCGTCCAATATAGCTCATTTTTAAATAACATGAAAGTAATGATTTTTTTCCGTGTGCGTTTTATAAGTAGGTAATTTTTATATAATGTGCAGAAATTGTATTTTTTTAAATATATTTTTGTCTTTCTTAGCAGAGAATTAAGCTTGAAAATTATTCTGTTGAAAATTTAAATGACGAAATAACATTTTCGTTTTAGCACACATCTTATTCTTCGTGAGAATTCTTCCTCGGTTCTGATTACCTGTTTAATTCATCATATGCACCGCGACTTCGAGACAATGTAATAAGCTACGCATCTTAATATTCTTTTCCTCACATTGTTCATTTCCATTGATAAGAGAATTTGTACTCGCTGAGCGCAGAAACACAGTAATGACGTAGCAAGTAGCTAAGGTGTAGCTTACTCGCGGCAATTAATTACAGTAATTTAACACCAATTCCGTGGTACGGTTTGCCGTAAATGCGGGTTAAATTTACTTTGAGTCGGTACACCGAAGCTTTAATCTGCGTGGATATATTAGAACCTCACGAGCGAGAATAATACAACAAAGGGAAATACTCTCGGCGAGATGCGCCGATGTTGCGGCGCACGTAAGTTTGCACAATTAGTTATTGCATGATCGTCTAATTACAGTGTTGGCACACTTATTGACGACCTGCTGCAAAATTCACGAACATTAATTTATTATTAGATTAAATTTGTCAGAAGAATCGATCACCACATTGGTGGTACTGATATGTCTCAGCACGTTAGACAATATCGCAAACGCGCCGAAGCTCGTTAGCGCAGATCGTAGTTACCGTTAACTTAACGCAGATATGGTCATAATAACGTTGCGCTTCCGTGTACGCCAGGATGGTGTATAGAGAACGTTAGCTACGGACAGCACAGTAATAATTATGAGAATCAGCAATTTACGACGCGCGAGGATTTTACTCACTTGTAAACGGATATTAATTTATTATTACAATGTTGTCAGTCCTCTCCCTCTCCCTACTCCTAGTTTATATCATCTGCTTTCATAAATATTAACATATGTTGTCGTAAATATTAATTAATCGCTGATATTTAATCGCGCTCGCAAAATCTCACATAGTTCGATAATCTTAAAATTCTTACATTTTAACTTTTTTCAAATAGCGGAATATTTTTAAACACTAAAAAATAATAAACTTTCTTCCTTTTTTTTTCTTTCAGAATATCAAATAAATATAAAACTCAACAAAAAGACTTTGAAGCCACCAAGGTGATAGTGGATTGAAATAAATAACATTAAATGAGCTTAAAGGTCTTTATGTTGGATGTTTTATTTTGTCAAGCCAACTTCATTCAATTACTTAAATATAAAACCATTTATATTAACAAAATCGATGACAGCTCATATTGAAATAAACGTGAGCTTCAAGTTTCTCCTTACTCTAAAGATCGTGAATTCCGGTGTTTTGTGAGTTTGCCATGACGGTAAAGCTCTTTAACGAGTTTATCGCGGCTGGAATAAGAGCGGGGAGGGCCAGAGATGGCAATAATTGTTCCCCGAAGTCTCATCACTGAGATATATCGGGCGAACCTTGGCAAAGCTAGAGATGTCCTAAATTCTATGTCTCTCTACACCGCGACGCGCTAATAAGACCCCTGTAATGCACGAGTGCTCTTCTCAATCCCGCATGACGAAGGAATTTCGGGCACCAGTGTAACTAAGTAAGTCGGCTGAACGACAAGAGTATCTTGAAAAGGAGTCTAAGCTTCGCTATTCATTGACAGAAACGACGTAAATAGGTAGTGTAAGCGGCAGCAAGATGCGTTTCTTTATGTACAAGTATCATCAACATAAATGGTTTTCCATTTTTGATAGCGGGAAACTGTCTGAGAGAGAAAGGGAGATTCTTTTTTGAGAGATGAGATGTTGAAAATTTCGCCGAAGCTTCGTGACTTTAAAAAAAAAAAAATCTGATACGCGTTTGTCAAATACGTCTGATATATGAGTAACATTGATAAACACAACAATATGTTAAACAGTTTTTAGTAAATCTCTCTTTCCAGTCGTATTAACGTGCCTTAAATTTTACAAATTTTGATAATAAATATTTCAGTAATTATGACTTTGATTAAAATTTTTTTCAAGTTAAAATCGACAACTTAATTAAAAGCTAAGTTTCCCTTCTGCACTTTCAAAACTTAAATAACTGGCTAATTAAGCGATATTGATAAGATTTATTCTAAAAAAAAAGCAAAACATAAATCTCGATAAAAATCTGTTATTATGTACTAACATATATTGCCGTGAATAAAACATTGACTCATAAGCTACAGTCAGACAAGAGATGTGATAGTGAAAAAATTATCTATATGTTTTCTTTGAATATTTACTTTTCTTCTTTTGAGGCATTGTATATAAATTTTTGAGATTAAAAAGATGACAAATTATCCAAAAAATACATCTTAGTGATAATTGCTACATAATACGTGTAGTAGTAGTTGTCGTGCAAGTTTTACTGCTTCTTTTTGAGCGACAAATGCAACACTCTCATTAAGTACTACGACCGAAACTACTCGAGATGTTTTCCGCGTTGTTCACGTTCTGTTACGGACGCCGAACGTATTCAGCGAAATCGGGATCAGTATGAGACGACGCCTGGTAACGGCAGGCACGCGGATGACCTCGAATGGGCAACGGACTGTGAGTTGTGCTTACTGCGCCTCTGAAATTAGGAACGTACGTACGGACGAAAGGATGCTTCGCTTGCATCGATGTTTGCAGTTTACTCGGGCAATGCGCAGGCACGTCGCCATCGTACTTTTATCATCCATTCTGCTGTCAGCACCAACGCCGGGAACGATGACCGCCTTAATAAATGTTTCAAACTCCGTACTCACATACATCTTCCAATTTATGGTAATACAAGTATTATCACGAGTTAGTTTATCGAAAACTCCGTTGTAGGTGTTCACAGAATCCTACAGCATTTTTAGTCTCTAGTAATTATGATGCATACAAGAAATACACAGTACGATTGATACAATAAAAAATCGTGCGTTTGTGTATTAAAATGGAGTAACACAATTTCTTGTGTTATCCCGTTTTTGTATTATCCCGTTACTTTAATGTAAAATTAACATATAACATGTGTTAGATTTGTGTCACATTCATAACTTAATATTTTGTGTACGTCACTTAAACTGGAATATTATTTTGAGTGCTTTTAACGCTCACTTATTACAATTAATCTACATGTTTCAAAATCACTTCAACAAAAATGGTATATTATTTTGAGTGCTTTTAACATTTACTTATTTCATTTAATCTACATGTCTCAAAGTCAATTTAACATTTAAAAAAAAATGTAAAGTAAATCTTAAATAAATTTATCCTCAAATAATCATGAACCAAAATTTGACACATAAAATAATCAAATTTCTCGAAATCAAAGTTAAAATAATTATTATATATTATTTTGTAACACAAAACATAAATGTTCTTTTGAAGTACATTTTATATGAATTATTGTTAATTACTTTTCTATATAATTTTCAAATATGTTATTTTAACATCACACTTAAAATCAAAAATAAAAACAAATATAAATGTAAAGTATTGTGTCAATTACTTAACAGTGCTAATTTGTCAATAAGTAACATATAGGTTAATTTGACATTTTTTACATGTTTCAGAAAGTCCAACTAGAATTTTTTTTTTATTGTGTAAGTATTCAAAACAACGCATACAAAGAGAAAGTGTCTTTAGATTTAAAATATTCCTATTTATTTAACTCATTTTATTATATTTAAACAACATAATTTTTCACTAAACAATAACTTTGTTGAAAATTTTCATATTATTTGATAGAAACATTACGATTGTTTAAAATAATGTTTGACCAAATAATATTTTATTTGATGACAACCTACGATACATAGTACTTTTTTTAAGCTCAATCACAAGCATTAACTATAATTTGACAATTCTTTGATTTCCAAATCATGAATGGTCAATTCTGGTGTAATCATCTTCTTGTAATTATAGCACAAAAAAACATCATGCGCCATAAGTTCTACATTGAAATATTAGTTTAGCATTAATTCTTGGTAAGTATAAGATGATCAGTCGAGATGATTTGCAATAACGGTTGTTTTTCTATGAGTTAATCTTATAAGATCAAATTAATCTGGATAATTAAGAAACTTATTCGAACATATTAAATATAAGGATAAAAAATATAATTTTGTATGTAATAATTATAGAAGCAATAATTTTCAAATAAATATTTTACTAAACATTTAAAGTTAAATCGGAATGTTTGGTTTAAAAACTAGTTTGTGTTATGTCAATGGAATAATTTAGTTGGACTTAATAAAATTTGTTAAATCTAGAGAAATATTTCTCTTTGTATAGATAGTGACAGTAGTATCATATTGCCATTAACAAATTTCTTTCAGAAAAATAAATGTTAAACACTGACTCATTATCATACGCAGTGTTTATATCATAGCTCAAAGTGGACGCTCTCAGTGATTTTGTAACCATAGAAAGAATCGAAGTTCATTAGATTCTATATATTTTGAAAAAGAAAACGACTATGCAGATCAAAGCCAAGTTAGATGTAGTTTTTGAGGATTCTTCTTCTTTTACAGTGCACACATGAATTACTGATTTTAAACGTAAGTAAAGGAGCTGTGAAGATGCAGTCTCCGTGGCAAGTTCTTTCCAGAGTTTCTTAGAAGTCAGGATATCTATAAAGGATTTTCTCCATGTAAAAAAAAGCTGTGAAGATGCACATCGCAATGAAGTGACAATTTCAGCAATAATTCAAAAAAATTTACAAAATTGTTATGGATGATCGCCGATTGAAATTGCATGATATAGTAGATATAGTAGAGGAGAAAAGGGTCAATTGTAACTCAGGACAATTGCAACAGTCAATAAAAAAATATATGGAGTTGTAAAAATTCTTTTTTTTTTGTTTTTAATTATGTTTTCCTATTTGAGTTCTTAAGTTAACGAGAATTCTGAATTTTTATGTTAACTTAAATTTATTATAATAAAGTTATCAATTTTTTGGCATAAAAACGTTTTTCCCGCACTGCAGAAAAATTATTAATAACATTTTATATTGTACATAATACATACATAATAATAAAAAACTTTTTCTAATACTTTGATACATTTGTTATAAATGATATTCAGCGTTTTTTTAATAGAAATTATGTTGCAAGTTGTATTTAATATACGTATTTACAAAAAATGATCAGTAGAGGTCAATTGTAACATCTCAAAAACAGCTAAAACAGCTATTTACACTGATTCACCTGAAAAATTAGTTTTAGAAGAAATACAAAATAAAAAAAAAAAGAAACCAAAGATTTTAGATTCAGAGCGTCCAAAGAAGAGTAAATTGGTAAAACAAAATTAAAAAATTAAAAAACTTTTAAAAAGGAAAATACAAATTAATATAACATTTATTAAAAATAAATATATAAATATATATTTGTTTTAATAACTATAATATATATTTATTATGTGTTTATAATATATTTAAATGTTACTGAGTATATAAAATATATCTTTGTATAAGATATTCATAAAATAAATGTATGTTTTTTATGTAAAATGTACCTATAACTGTATTACAATTGACGTCTATTACTGTTACAATTGTTCCCATCGCTGGGGTCAATTGTAACACTTGACTCATCAGCATAATAATATTTTAATTACTACAACTTAGTTTATGATTATTTTGACTAGCAAAAATCTTAAAGTACATATTAAAGTTTTATCTCATTCAGTTTCACAATTATAATTTACAAAACTGAAAAGATATTAATGGCTAAAAAGTTTTTGTTACAATTGACCCCTCTCTCCCCTAAACATTTCATCTGAACGTATGCACAATATCTTACGCTTGAAGATGCTGTGTGCGCGATGAATACCATGTTACATTACGGACCAAAAACAATGCCGAATGGATATCCGAGTGTTTGCAACGTTTCAAGTGTAATTCAAGATTCTGCGCCGATTCATAACGATGATGAAACTTGAGTTCACCATTACACATCTGAAACTAAAGAGAAGTCGAAACAATAGAAAGCGACCAATCGGTACTGAAGAAGGCAAAGACAATTCCATTGACTGGCAAAATGTCGACTGTATCTTGGGATGTGTAAATAATTTTTGTTGACTAAAAAAATCTCTCTGAAAAAAAAATCGCAACAAATTGTTGTTTATTTGGTTGTTTCAGATATGTATTTGCTTTTCGTGTTTAATGCATATTTAAATAATACGCAATATCTAAAACTGTTTACTATTTGAGAAGACATATACATCAGCAATATTTTAATAAATCCGGACGTTATATATTGTTTTGCTTGTTTGGCACGTTTAAAGAGAGATTTATTAATCAGGGAAGGAAGAGAAACTGGGAATGAGATGGTATCTTACTTTAAAAAGTTTTCATTTTTTACTTTGTTGTTATGTATTTACATTTTTATTGTTTTAAATGCGATTAAAAAAATGAACTGATTGCTGAGCTGATTTTGTCACATTTTCTTCATAATCTTAAAAATCGCTAGTTTTGGTATTTTAATAATCATTTTCTTCTTCAGTTGTGTGTGTGTGTGTGTGTGTGTGTGTGTGCGCGTGGAAAGATTCTCATTCTTATTACAATAAATTTCTAAGCTCTTAATCTAATACAAATTTTCATTAGTACAAATTTTCTCAAATAGCTTTGTCTTTCCATCTTAATATTTGTTTTTTTTTTTTGTTTTTTTTTGTTAAAATATATGAGCTCTTATAAGAACCTATGTTAAAAGTAAAAATGACCAAGTTTTTAACAACGGTTTTCTCGGAATTTTTTATGGAAATAAATATTGAAAGAATTTGTGAAATTTTATTTTATGATCAAAAACAAGATTCTCAAGTTTCAAAAACTTTTGTCATTTTTTAGATAAGAGATTCCAAATCTCTTTAAATACACTTTACCTAGATTGTCAGTTAAAAATCTATCAGACAAACGCCTGTATCGGTTAATTGTATACATAAAATTGAATTGAAAGCCACGAATGACGAGCCATGCCATTTCTCTCGTGATACGAGGAGATCTGAATGACACATTCGGGATAAAATAGAATCGTCCTTTCGGAAGCGATCAACGCGCGAGCACGCGCGATAAATCTCTCCCAAGACTGACAAACGAAAAAGTTAAACGCCGTAATCGAAAATGTAGTATGTAAATCCCAGCGCGCTACGCGGCGTACATACACGCGCCGCGACGGTCGTTTATCCGTTGCTATCGAAAATTTCACGCTTGTCGGTCTCTCACTTTTTCCCCTCCTCTCACATCCAAACAATCCCTTCGCTCTTGTCGGTCTCCTCGTTCTGTCCTGTCACGCCGGGCGTGCGCTACCGGAACAGGAGCGTTGACCACAGGAAATGCAAAATCGTTTTGTCACGCAAAAAAGTGCTAACCAGTCGACAATAGTGACCCTGTTTTATCGAGCGACCTTTTTCCCGGCCGCGCAAAAATGATATTTACATAGAAATATAAAAAAGGACAGGACGACCGGGAGAGAGTGGTGAGGAAGGACATGGCTGCCAGTTGTGTAAACGTGAGAATGATTAATGAAGAGAAATGGCTCGCGTACCCGACTCGCCGAAGGGCAAACGCATACCGTGCCGGTTATTAATTACTCGCTTTGCGTGTTGCGATAAGAATAAAACATCGATTGAGCGGCGTGAGAATAAAAGAAAAGTTAATGTAAATTACGTCTCCCGCGCAAAGCTTTTGCGCGAGATCATTATTAAAGTTCCCAGTGAATTCGAATAAAAGGCGCGCGCGCGCTTTGGAAGAACATATCATAATTCATTTTCCTGTATTCTTCACATATCTACTACATGATTATTAAATTCCGTGGAATCCTAAAAAACGATATAATGACCTTTCTTGTCTTATTAATCGAATCAATCATCCGTCCTCATACATCATCTCATGTAAGCAGCTACGTATATTATATATGGCATAGAGTATATACGGTGATATATGAATAAAGCAAGTATATTACTTGGAGATATGGAATATGTGTAAAAGGCAGCAACAAGAACTCTTTTTTCATAATTTCATGCAGCAAAGTTTTGATACGCATAAATTGTCATATGCTTGTTCTTATTTACATCTTGCTTCTTTTTCGCGTTGTTCTTCTTTTTGGTTTCAATGTTTTTTTTGTTTTTTCTTGTTTTTTTTTATTTTATTTTATTGCAAAGCAAATTACCTTTCCGCGGTAATATAGGAGTGTTTCTGTTCCGCTTCGTCACATAAGACTCTGGTACTCTGCCAGATCCTAAACTTGCGCTTGGATCCTTCTCGTTTATTTTCTAGCTACTTTACCAGCTTAACAAACTTCTATTAAACGTTTGATATACTCAGGCTTTCCCTTTTCCTATTTTTATAAAGTTATATAAGCGAGAGAGAGAGAGAGAGAGAGAGAGAGTGTGTGTGTGTGTGTGTATGTGTGTGCGTCTGCGTGCGCGTGCGCACGTGCTTGTATATCGTTAACGAATTTTTTTTACTATGTGCGCTTTAAATGCAAAAGTTTTATGTAAATTCTATTTTTTTCAGAATATAGTTGTTTTTATTTTACTAAAGAATACTTGAGGCTTTGAGATGCAAAATAAAACAGTTCTATTCCGTTTTGAATAATCTCTTAACGACAAAAGAGTAACAGAAAAATTTAGATTGTTTTGGAGCCGTAGTTTTCGAAAATATAGATGCAAGACACACATTGATTCTATGATTTATAACAATGGAGAAACGGATTTGTAGGATTAAAAATGGAATATCTTCAGTATTTATTTGTTAGTTTTAGTCATAGTAATATAAATAGCCCGCTGCGCGTTGATTTAGAGAGATAAAAGAAAAAATGAAGGAGAACAAAAGAGAAAACAACCGAAACCTAAATTGCAATATTCGCAGAAAGGCTACGCGTGAGTAACAATATTGTGCAAAAAACCGGATTGCAGATTGAATTCGGTCATAGAATTACATATGTAGTATGAATAAATAAGTATGCAAATAGAATACACGTATTCGCGGCTGACTATATGCAGACCACGAACTACTTGTCCGCAGTTGCAGATATTGAAGCTTACTATTTTCTCCTCTTTTTCTCTGTGTGTGTTTTAAAAACTTTTCAAAAAAAAAAAAAAATTAAAAAACTAATATTAAAAAAAATAATTATTATTAAGTCAGAAAAAATCATAGCAATTTATATTCATGTCTGATACATTTATTAAAAGCAAGTTTATATTTTGTTAACATTTTTTTGTTTATATTTTGTCAACATTTATTGAAAGTAAGTTTATATTTTGTTAATATTTTTGTTGTTAATATTGTAAGCTGATTTGCTTCTAATCGCATATTTTAATATTATTATACGTGTTACACGTTTCCGTTTAAAGAGAAAGAATTACAACAAATAATTATATACGTATTTTATATAAAGATTATATATATTATTATAATTATATACATATATTATACAAATAATTATATATTATATATTATATTCGTATATGTTAATAAATACAAAAAGCTATTTTAGACGATGTTTACGTTTTTCTTTTACTATTGTGTTACTCGTATATGTAATAGTACAGTGTGTTCAACAAGAAAGTGACTGCCATAATCTAAAAATATAAACACGTAGACTAATTTTTGTTTTTTTTTATTGAAGTACA